>PNEQ01012190.1:0-17504 GCA_003012365.1 Medauroidea extradentata | reverse complement strand
TGACACAGGAGTAATTGTGTGCATAACTAATTGTGTTGTGAGAGTTCTAGTTGACTACTGTTTTGTGTATTTCATAGCTTTGTGAGCTATTAAATCCAGTACTTAATTTAACTCTTTTATTTGTAATTATAGACCTCTATCCCAAAGAACTCATGGGAATTGCCCACATATAAAGTTTGTGTTCTTCAAACTTGTAACAATATAATCAGAACAAATAGACGAGAGAGATGTTTTCAAGTTAAACAGTACATGGTACAAATACACAAGCATTACTTTCTTTTCTGCCGAACCTCCTTTAAAGACACCCACAAGATCGCGTCAGCACAAGTTCGCCTGTGAAGCTTTCTTGTACTTAATGCATCGAAACATGTCTGTTAATGTCGAACATCCGCCGCCATTTTGTTGTAATATAAATTCTGTAAAAACCTTTGTTTATGGTTTATTTGTGTACATGTTGCCAAGATAGAGCATATCACATTGTGGACACTGAAAGAAGGGAAACATTTAGACGTTCGACTGTTTGGCTTAGTAGTTAGCGGTCCTGGCCAGTGGACGAATATCCCTGGGATCGATCCCCGGCAGTGTTGGAAAAGTTACAGTTACCTCCCCGGGTTCAGGACTACATGTCGTGTTGCCCCCCCCCCCCCTCACCGTGTTCCCCTGATACCGTCAACCTCCAAATAAACGGAAACGGCGCTACAAAAAAGTACAATTTGAAATATTCCGCTGCTTTAGCTTGTGGAACTGCGGTAGTTGAATCAAAAAGAAAATATAAAAAAAATCAGACCTGCAGTTTCACAAGTTGAAATAATGAACGTGTTCCATTAATGTCAACGTAATTTTTTTTCGACACCGTGGCAAACTTCACAAAAATTAAACGGAAATAAAATGTATGGGAACAGTTTAGAATTCCAAGATGGCGGCGGATGGTTTACATTAAGACTATATATAGCTAAGGTTAAATCTATTACAGGTTAGAAAGATCTGTGTTAAAAGTTTAGCATAGAGAAAATGTCTGCCGCTTGAGCGCTGGTATCGGTAGTGCACCTAACTGACCAATCACAGATCATTCCTGAATTTTAAGTTGCATTAAGTTGATAATTTAAAACGAGCGAAATTTGATTATTTTAAATTTAAGTTAAATGACTTCTGTCACTTCCAAGCCTATTTAAATGTAATGTTGCTACGATTTAGTATTTTTCTGGTCCCTTAGCGACAGCAGCGAAACTAGCGACAGAAAGTTTCCCTGTGTCAAACTCTCCCACTAGAAAACACATTTTCTTTCTATTATGTAGTAGAATTAACCTTACTATAGCTACACGCGACGCCATCTTGAACTCCACTATGTAAATTATTGTAGGTATGTAGGGCAGTTTGAGGAACTTGGCGAAAATGTCGTAGAGCGTCGCGGCGAACATTGGTGAATGTGGGGCGTTTTCCCCGCGCACGTACACATACACACAACACAAGGTCCATTGTTCTCGACAATGAGCGACACTTGATGGGGTTTTCTTTTCTCCGGGCCGTGAACTGGGTTGCGTAGTCGTTTGTAAACGCGCTCACGTCGGAGACAGTCGCGACGTGGCCGGCAAGGATGAGTCCAGCCTGCCTACACTTTCACTGGCCGGAAATGGCCGCCCTCAACTCCGCCAGAGTTACAAGGGCCGGGGGGGGGGGGGTGAAACGTCACGTTACATGCCAGAGGAATCCAGGCGAGTACCTGTTCGAGGACAACTAAAAATAAACACACGCGGACATATGTTGTAGACCAGATATATTAGATAAATTCATATATAGCGCATTAGCAGCCTATACCGAAGTCAAATTGACAGTTAGGCTCCTTTTATGCTTCCGATTCGTGACGTACGTACGACGGCATACGACAAAAGTCGGACCGACTGTAACTATGTCGTATACGACACAAACTGTCCGTGTCCGGCGAACAGATATGTTGTTCCGGCAATGGATGTATAGGAAAGATGGACAGTGCTGGCAATACAACCGTGTGTGATGGATCCCGTATAATACTGTATGCTGCGTATAAGCAAATGTACTCTAAAAGACGGGAAAGAAGATGGTCTGCTAAGGCCTTGTTACGGAGTTTTGCAGTGAATTGGAAATTATTTTTTTTATTGCTACCTAATACTCATATCAAAATTTCGCTGCACAGTTTTGACACTTATATGTTATAATTTGTAGCTGAATTTTTTTGTAGAATTATACTGAACGGTTTTTTAGATTTCATTACCCAACGTACCACGTTTTTCGTCGTGAAAATAAGCAAAAACGAAGGAATTTTTATTTTGCTAGCGAATGGTACATAAAAAAAAAAAAAACGCGTCCACAGTATTGTGCATCATCGTGTGATTGCACATTGACTCAAATTTTTTCAAAACTTTTGGTTAAAAAATATTTGAGTTGTTGGCACCAGTCCGAAAAAAAACTCGGGAACAAGCCCTTAACAGTGCGAGATACGTAGATAGTGCGTTCCGTAACTTATATAACGTATATGTTTGTGACGCGGAAGGGTTGGCAGCACTGCAACGCAAGTGCCGGATCGGTCGCAACTTGTCCGGCTGCATGAAAGCGCCCATTTACCGCCATGCTTATAGTATACGAATCGTACGGCATTTCTTGTCGGTCCGTTGTCTAAAACAATACGAAACGTTTTACACAACGGACCGGTACACTTGACGCATGACAGTGCATGAAAGGTCTCATTGCTTCATAGGTATTTATAAGACGTACGACTTTCTGCCGTATACTATCGTACGACACAAATCGGATGCATAAAAGGAGCCTTAGAGCTGTTGAAAAGAAATATGCAACATTTTGTTTCAATGCCTCATCTGTACATCTGCAGCTCTGCTTCGTGGTCTGTGATTGGCTGTTTTTTAACTCTCAACGTCTTGGGTTATCTACACGCAAATCAGACGTGTGGCGTCGCAGTAACTATATTCTCATTGGCACAGTCGAATTAACTACTTCTCTTCACAAATCCACTCTGCCAATAGGCAGGAAGCATAGGTGCAGATGTGAGAGCCATGCATTGAAACAAAATGTTGCATAATTGTTTTTATAAAAAATCACCAGCTCTATTGACAGTCTACTCACGTAATAATATGTCGGATCAGCTGTGCATATAGATAGTCTAGACTAAGGTTAATTCTACTACAGAATAGAAAAATCAATGTTATGATTCCCCTAATACCCCTGCCGTAAACATTCTTGGTTTTGAAGTCGTAATATTCGTTTCAGAGCATGAATCAAAAATGTTTGCTTGTAGAACCAATTTAAGGGCGCGGTCTACCGCAATTTTCATCGCCATTTTTTTATTTTTTATTAGTACCAGATAATTTTTTTCTTATTTTAGGCACAAAATGTAACTAAATTTGGCTCTTATGAAATTTTTTTATCTCTCATAGTTTTCGCGTAATGGCTTGTTTTAAGTCATATTTTGCATGTTTCCGTTTTAACGACCACACTAAAACCAACTGATATACCAAACTGAAAAAAATCACAGTGGATAAAGATATTGCAGTCTACAATGACATGCTCATAAAATTAAAGAATAAAAATTATTTGAATTTAAAAAATTGCTGAAACTAAAAATAAAAATTTAAAAAATGCAATAATTTTTTAAAAATACATATAATTTTTATGATGATGAAAATTGTGGTAGACCGCGCCCGGTCGTTCCAGAAGGGGGAAAATATCATAATTTTGTATTTATATGAAACAGTATTAGTTCTGTAGACGTTACTTGTCCGTACGTTATCCTGTTACAAAAATAATTTAGCTCAGCCAGTTTTCCCATAATGGTTATGCAGAGTCAATATTTGCACATACACCTTGAAAACCAATCGACATAATGAAAATACATAATTCAAAGTAAAAGTACACGTCACTGGTTTGGGCTTTACGTATATAAAAAACCATTCAAACCATGTTTTGAATTTTTAGAAAATTTCTGAAATTTGTCAATTGTTTCGCAACTTTTAGAAATTAAAAAAAAAAAATGCAAAATATTTTGTACTGGATTTTTATAAACGCAAAGCCCTAGCCAGTGACATCTACTTTCACTGTGAATTAAGTCGTTTCAATATATTGATTGGTTTTCGAGGGGTGTACGAATTACAAACACACTCATTTTGACGGAAATTCAGTTGTGGTAAAACTGGCCGAGTTAAATTATTTTTGTAAAGAGGAAAATGTACTTCCCAGTAACGTCTTTCATACAAATACAAAATTATGATTTTTTTCCCTCTGGAACGATTTTATTCCCTAACATTTTTGCGCAAAATTTGCATTACTTGTTAAATGAAATTCGTAAAACAGTGATAGAAAAAAATTTATACTATTTTTCATTATTACTTACAAATTGAATTTACAGCATGATATAATAATAATAATATAACGTCTTTATTAATAATGTGGCGAAGTTAAGGCATTTTACCTTTTCTTACACTTAACCACTTAAATTACATACACTTTTGAATATAATTAAACATTATGGGCTTGCAACTAATAACAAGTAGAATTTTTGTTTAACAATTTTTTAGATTTAAATGAAATTAGAGGTTTTATCATGTGAACTTAAAAATTAGCTAAACCCTAGTTATAAAAAAATTAAAACACTGAAGAAAAAAAAACATCAATTTTAACGCAAAAATGTTTAACACGTGCATTAAATTGGTTCTACAGGCAAACATTTTTATTTATGCTCTGAAACAAATATTACTACATGAAAACCAAGAATTTGTACACCCGGAGTACAGTGGAATCTTAAAAAAATTGGTACAGGGAAAAGTTCTGCCGCTTGAGCGCTGGTATCGGTAGGTGTAAACTGCCCAAATACAGGGCTTTCGTGAATTTTAAGTTACAATAGGTTGGTTCGTTGAAACCCAAAATTGGTTTCTTTCACCATAAAACTGAATTTAATGATTCTTTGCCGGGTCTAGTTAAATTTAATTTGCTACGGTCGGGTATTTCAGTTGGGCGACTAGCGGTAGAATTTTTCCCTGTGTCAAACTCTCCCATAGAACACATTTTCCTTCTAACTTCTAGTAGGTACAATTAACCTTACCTAGGCCACGGTCGTAGAACAGGTGTGGACACTCCGCCTATCTACCATGTATTTAAGGTTAACATTTAATATATCATTGAGACTAGTAGTTGGCGAGAAGACTGCATGCGAGTTCCGTCAGTTTCGCCTAGAGGCTAAGGGGAGGCACATTGTGTGAGCTATATCGTCCTTATCGCCTCCGCACTTCTAGGACTAGAAAGCGTCAAATACTTACAACCAGACGGTCACCTTAATCAGTAGGAAAATTTCAAGAGCATAATTGTTCAATTTTGATTTTAAGTCGCCTGAGTTTAGCTATCAGAAAGCTTACAAGAAAAGCTCACTGAAAAAATTTTTTTTAATTTTTTTTTTTTATATTTGTACGAGGTACGGTTTGTTTCGTTGACATACATTGTGACTATTTTTTGCTGTGACACTGTTCTTGACTGTGAATTATTTCATCTCGTCAAGTCCGCTGTTTTTTCCCCCTTTCTAGCATAAACCCGTTTTATTCAAATGTTGACTTTGACATGCAACAAAAACCATGAAACACAAAAAAAAAAATTCATAGCAGTAAAACATAGTCACAATGTATGTACCCAAAATAAACCGTATCTCGTACAAATATAAAAATTATTAAAACCATTAGAATTTTCAGTGCACCTCCCACTTAAGGGCACCGCCTAATCAACGCTTGAAATGCGTTGCAGTGTGTTCGTAAGCAGGTTATTTTGTACTAAAATATTCCACATGTGCCCATTGTGCCAACGTACTAATAGAAAACAAACCGCAGACAAGTTCCGAACCTCATTGTTAAGACACCATGCTCATTAAAAACACGGGTTTCTAAGCTCTCCCGCATAGATAAGAACGGCCTTTTCAGACTGCCGTACTTCAAAATGTACTAACCGGGTACATGTGAAACTCAGATTGCGACCTGCACTGAACTTAGTTTCAGACTGTACACCAATAAAATTATATGGTCACCGCTTAGTGTCCCATAGTAAAAACCGTTCGGCGGGAACCTTGCACGCTAGTTCAGCGCTTGGATCGTTGAGGCGATGCGGCATTTGATGCGCGCTTTAAGGTCGACCTTATAGCTCCGTCATTCTTGAGCCTCTAACGCGCGGTTAGGCAGCGTCTATTAGACAATTTTATTGTGTTTCAAGTTTCTGAGCCATAACATTTATTCAAATTGTAATTGTCAAAAATGTTCTCTTCGACAAAGCATATGATATATTCTTGGCAAACTGCTTGACATAAACAATAATGGAATGTTAAATTTATTTGTCAAGCAAAATCACTGCAAGTGAACTATAGGCTAACTTTCAAGAATTCTCTTGCAATGATTCTGGCGACAAATCAATGAAAGATTCCGTTATTACTTATGTCAAGCAGTTTACCAAGAATATATCCTACGCTTTTTCGAAGAGAAAATTTTGATAACAAAACCTGAAAAAACGTTATGGCTCAAAAACCGATAGTACAATAAAATTGTCCAACACTCCCCTCTCGAGTTACTACGCAAGAGAGCGATAACGACTACAGTGCTAAGTGTAACTATAGTATTTTCCGCGACAACACTCTACCTATTATTACTGCACGCAACAGACAAACAAGGTTTAGTTTCAAACCTACTAATAGTCTGAGGGTCATCACTAAAAATTAATTTTCCTCAATAAAAGCCTAATTAACAATAATACTCCCTTTTCAGCGCTGTTGTCAGGCTCGAAGAACTCAGTAATGTGCAATACACGTTATGACTTTCCTTCAAAACATAATATATGGGGGCTGCATCTTAAAAGAGTGCGTGGTGGATAAATAAACGCTGAAAACATTAATTGATTTCTACGCTTTTATCGAAGCCAATATGGATAAAATACTCGATGACAATCCTAGATAATGGTATTTGCCAACTTTATGAGTAAATATTTATCCAGAATTACTCATTCGTTAGGCGTGATCTCTTGCGCCGCAGTTAAATGCACGAGGTTCCGGCGTCAGAGATTGTGCCTCAGAAGTTCGTAACACAGGAAACAATTTTGTTTAAAACTTTGGCTAAAACTATTGTCTAGGATTGCTATTGTTTAATTGTTGTAAATTGACTTCAAGAAACCTACAGTTATAGCGTTGAATTATGTACTACGCCCTCTTAAGGCGAGGATAGCCCCTACCGAGTTGGCATTTTCATCTGGGTTCCGTAGGCAGCCACCGTCTGAATTGAAACATGAAGCAACGCCGGTAAGGGAGCATGGGAAGTGGGAGATAACTGAGAATACCCGCCGACATGCAGCGACATCGTCCAGCACGATTCCCACATGCGAAAATCCGGGCGTCAAACACTGGGGATCAAACCCGGATCACCTTGCAGGGAGGCGAGCGATATGACAGCTCAATATTTACTTAAGTTACGTGAATCAAAGTACGGTTTGCCTTCGCGCTTCATTTGAACATTACGCGTATTTACAAAATGTGTTCACACATAACATGCAAATTTGATATGGAGACAGAGATTTCGTAGAGAGATTTTAATAATTCCGTTTGTCGGATTAGCCCAATACCCGAGCCAATAGCCGTGTTAATTGTATAAATCGAAACTGTAATGCAACTTATATAGTGTTTATGTACATGAATTACAATAGAGTCGTAATGCTTGTATAACGTTTGGTACCTGATACCACGGCCGTAGAAGAACAGGTCTGGACACTCGCCTGGAATCTTGACCCCCTTGTTGTTTGGCTGTAGTTCGTCAAGTTACCGAGAATGTCGTACTTTTTGGCGCTGTTTTCCGGGCGGTCGGACTCAAACTCCGTCCACTTTTTTCCATTATTAAATTTATAAAGTAAATAAAGATTGCTGGAGCCTTTTCTTAAATTTGTGAGCAAAGAAAGTATTTCTTAAATTGATAAAAAATGCGTTTTGATAAATTGTTTATCTTAGCGGAAAGGAAGTGGGCGGAGTTTAGTCCGACCGCCGTAACATCAGCGCCAATAAAACACAATATTCTCGGTAACTTGGTGAACTACAGCCAAACAACAAGGGGGTCAAGATTCCAGGCGAGTGTCCAGACCTGTTCTTCTACGGCCGTGCCTGATACGGAACAAAGTGTGAATAATTTCTCATGGTGACAACTTATGAAAATGTAGATAGATAATTAAATTTTCTATAAATTGAATTATAGTGCAAGTCTACCTTTAAAATCGACAGCAAAATATTATTTATTTACGTATGAAATTAAATGCCACTTGATATTAAGCAAAAAGTTCCGAATTGTCAAAATAGTGAAAAAAACAGTTTTATTTTTGCAAAGAGATATTAAAACCTATTTGCAGATTCGCATTAATGTCGCTGTAATTTAATTTACGGAAAAAAATAAGATATTATTTTCCACTTTTTGATTACATCGCAACGCAAGATTAACACAATCATTCTGTATAAGCATAGGCTCCGTGGACAAGCTTAATGCCATGATCTTTCATTTATTTCAAACAATTGCAAATAACTTGAGTACTTTTTAACAATAGGCTTTGAAAAAGTTTGAGACTGTGTACAGTCATACGATACATCATTTTGCCAGAGCGTTTATTTATATTTTTAATGTACCGTTTGCAAGAAAAAATTCTTTTGCTTCATTTTGGCTTATTTTGACAACAAAATGCGTGCTATTTCAGGTGCACAAATCTAAAAATCCGTTTGATGTATTGCAACAAAAAAAATATTCAGATACACACGATGATATATAAGTGTTAAAACTGACAGAATGAATATTTGATACATGTATTAATTTGCGATAAAAACTTTTTTTCGAAACCATTGCACAAACTAAAGAACTAAGCCTTAAACCTATAGATTTCAATTAAGAATTACAGGAATTAGACGTGGTACCCAGATTCAAGGTCGAAATTCAAGTAGTCAAGGTCGAACTTCCACAGCGAGAGTTTGCGAACAAACACCTCCAAGGAGCGGAATCATTATAGTTACATAAAAAGTTTAATTAAAAGACTCCGCGCTTTATTCTTTTCTGAAAGGTCGTAAGTGTTAAGGCTTAAATAATCATGTAGAAAATAACGCAAGGTCATTTTTCAAGCAGTTTATACGTGCATAAAAGGAGTGGAAGAAAACCCGTTCCAGAGTCATCAACCATGATTAAGTTTAGTCTGTCGCACGACCGTGCATTGCAAAACAAGGAGATGAAACCACTTGATTATAGCAGTATGCTTCAAACAACTATTTGTTGCCCATGTCTGTGCTCATTAATTATTAAGGAAGTGGGTTCGGCCTCCTTAAGGGTGTTCCAGCGCGATGTAATCATAATTTTATATTTATATGAATGTGTTAGATTTGTAGATGATACTTCTGAGTGTAATTTCCTCCTACAAAACAATTTTATCTCGCATCGTTCTCTCATAAAGGTGCGTCAAAGTCAGAATTTGCATGTTCTGCTGCCAAACAAATAGTGAAAACCATTTGGATTATGTCAATGAAATAATTCATAGTGAAATAACATGCCACGTGCTACGTAATGAAACATTAAGAAACATCCCGCGAACTATTTTTATATTTAAAAAAAATGTTTAATTTTGTTGTTTTTTTCTGTACTTCTGATTTTTTGAAGAAATTCAAATTATGGCATTGTGGGTTTTTATAATGTTTTATTGCATAGCTCATGGGATGTAAATTCACAGTACATTATTTCATTTAAGTACGTTGATTGGTTTTCACTATTTGCATGGCAGCGTAATAAGAAAATTTGGACTTTTACGTACAGTTATGAGAAAACTATGAGAGCTAAAATTGTTTTGTAAGAGGAAACTACAGTTATAAGTATCGTCTACAAAACTAACGATATTTCATAAAAATATAAAATTACGATTTTATCGCACTTAACACCCTTAAGAGAGACGGCTTGGCTGTCAAAAACCCAAGATCAAGGACAAGAATTTCGTAACTGTCCGACCACGCTAGTTATGAATTATGTTCCCTAAAGTAATTTAGATACAAATTTCAAGCGTGTCTGCAATTTTTCTTCCGAGATGAAATTCTTCGATCGCACCCACAGTTACGATCTCCACGAACTGAAGGCGTAAATAATGTACGTTTACTAACTTTCCTCGAGGAACATCAACATCCAGCCAGTGGCGGCTAGTAGATTGTTGCCAGGGAGGGCACAAGTTGCAGAGAACTGTACATAGTTGTACGCTAGTTGACGCTACAACCACTGACACATTGGTATGTAGGTGCCACGGTCGTAGAAGAACATGTCTGGACACTCGCCTATCTACCAATGTATTTTGCTTGACCGCCTTGTTGTTTGGCTGCAGTTCGTCAAGTTACCACACAACAGTGCATCTTTGGCGCTGCAATCAGGGCGGTCGGGCTCAAACTCCGCCCACTTTTTCCGTTGTTAACATTATTAAGTAAATAATGCTTTCTGTAGCCATTATTTAAAATTATAAGCGAAGGAAAGATTTCATAAATTGATAAGAAAACATTTTAATAAATTGTTTATCATAGCGGAAAGAAAGTGGGCGGAGTTTAGTCCGACCGCCCTAACTGCAGCGCCAACAAAACACAATATTCTCGGTAACTTGGTGAACTATGGCCAAACAACAAGGGGGTCAATCAAGTTTGCAGGCGAGTGTCCAGACCTGTTCTTCTACGGCCGTGGTAGGTTCCGCTTATTACTGACTGCTCACAACACAATAAGTAGCCAGTACATAATTTCATAGCCATTGGTACACGGCGGTGCGTTCACAGAGAGTGTACAGTTCTCGGCAACTTGTGCCCTCCCTTCCAACAACCCTCGAGACGCCACTGTATCCAGAGGATGGTTATATCATTGAAAAACTACATGCATACACCGTACGAATTTAAGGGCGCGCCTCCTACGTGTTTCAAAAACGTTGTAATGTACAGGGAAATTCCTTCTTATTAAGAAACCATTCCACCTGCGCCAATTGTGTCAATGAACGAAACGAAAACACGCTCGGACGGAATAATCAACCATTGTTACGATCATCATGCTCGTTAAGGGCATTAGTGCACGGAACACAGAATATTTTGAAACTGTCCATGGTTACTTTTAGAGTGGCCACTGTACTTATCTGCGTGAAGTTACGTGTCTGACAACAAAACTGGTAGTTGCAGCTACATCTACGAGGTGTTTGTGAGAAATTTTCAAGTTAACGCACACTTTCAGAAAGTCGGGTCATGAACTTGTGTTTTATTAAGTGAGTAAGAGAATTCAAATAAAAAGCTTTACTTTATGACTTGATGTACTCATATTAATGACTTGACCAATTAGTGGTTGCCTAGACTAGAACGATATTATACCGAAACTTCTCAATTCCAAATACAATACATACGAATAAAATACGGCTTTCTACGTCACAACCACAGTAGAAGAACAGGTCTGGACACTCGCCTGAAAACTTGACCCCCTTGTTGTGTGGCTGTAGTTCGCCAAGTTCACGATAATGCTGTACGTCTTTGGCGCTGCAATCAGTGCGGTCGGACTCAAACTCCGCTCACTTCCCTCCCACTAAGGTAAACAATTTATCAAAACTTATTATTTTATCACTTTATGAAATACTTCCTTCGCTCACAATCCTAAAGCATGGCTCCAGCAATATTTATTTACTTTATAATGTAAACAGAAAAATAGTGGGCGGAGTTTGAGCCCGACCGCCCTGATTGCAGCGCCAAAAAAGCACAACACACTCGGTAACTTGATGAACTGCAGCCAAACAAGTGGGTCAAGCAAAATACATTGGTAGATAGGCGAGTGTCCAGACCTGTACTTCTACGACCGTGGCTACCCACGGTATTAGAATTACACGTATAGATACTAGCATATTTACCAAAGCTATTGAGTTGACCCCGTTATGACTGAAAGCGCCACTGCCAACGAAGTGTTGTCTTAAAACATTGCAATATAGCATCGTACTACCAGTGCTCCTAGCAGCTACGACACGAACTTGCTTCTCGTTCCATTTAACGCAATATTAAAACACCAGAGTGCCAGTGGCGCCATCAGTCATATGAGTGTCAATTTTCGTCTCCGAGTGTCCAGACTTGTTCCTCTATGGCCGTGGTATGTCCAACAGAAGTGACATAGCATTGCTATTATCGAACTCGTTTTCTCTCTGGTTTGTCGTAGTGTTAAAATTCGTGAATGTTCGGTAATACTCCAATTTTAGTAGACCTGATTTCATAATCTGCGAGGAAATTGCCACGTAAGTAACGTCACATTTCCCATTTCTAAATTTATAATTCAGATACAAATAGGTTTTTTTTAAAAGAAGTATAACGCGGTTATCTAAAGCAATGTCTACAGTTCCACATGGTTTTGTTTGTAAGATCTTTTACTTTCTGAGAGCTGATACAACGATTAGAAGCTCACTTGTCGTGGAGTTGAACTTCGAGTCGACCAATTTAACATTACTAAATATTTGATTTACATATACAAACGAAATTCAGTGTCTCAAGAAATACAGGTTGTCGTTTAAAATAACGCCTCAAATCCACGTGGCTTGGTTTACATTTATGTACTCCACTCCTGTAAAGCTGTGATGGCAAACATAAGGTCTGAATGTAGGCGAGGGGAGTGTAGGCGAGGGGAGTGTAGGCGAGGGGAGTGTAGCCAAGAGGGGGGGGGGAGAGGTAGCCACCACATTTGCCAGCCGCCATACTGCTTTAACCTTAAAAGTACACATCAGACATGTATCTTTATGATAAATTAATGTATTATGCTCTTTAATTGATGTTTTAGGTTGAAAACACTATATTTTAGCCCTGTTTACACACCTCCTAACTAAAATTTCCTCAATTTTTTTAATTAGTCGGCCATATTGATACCAACCACGTCAAGCGTTTGTTTGGTTACAATTCCCAGCAACATGCTCCATATGGACTCTTCTAACATCTTTGGAAGGCAACAATGAAAAAGTGATAGCATTATTAGTAGAGACGGGAACAATTCGCGTATTCACTGACCTACAGGCTAGCCTCCAACAATATATGTGCATTCAAGTACACAGTGTCTGTCCATTAGCTGCTCGATGACACAGTGAAATGGGCCCGTACTTAGTTACAATGATATTATTAGCTCATCGACTTCAAGGAGGTGTCAATTAGGTAAACGGCCAATTGTGAAAGTAGCACGAACTTAACATTGCTGGAATTCTAGCTTGTGCCTGAAAGAAAACGCAAATTCTTCAGGTCTCTAATTATTAGGGATGGTGATTTGTCACAGGAAACGTTGAAACTTTGTTGGACTTCAACATAAAGTAATGTATTCACTGCTGACGCTTTTCTTCTGGCGAGTCCCTATTTGACTGGGTCAATGTTAGTTATGGTCCGCTGAGGCCAGTGTCACCCTAGAGGTCTTAAACCTGTTCCGTTTACTACAGTCGGCAGCCATGTTTGTTCGTGTTTAAAGCTAAACATGTTTGCGCAGTTACACGACTGAACAGAATAAACTCAGTGAAATGTTTAACCTCAACGAACTTGGAACCAGAAATGTACCATGTTTAATTATCACATCTACACTCAACATTCGTGACTTTTCATTAACATATTGCATCTAACTGCAATGCTGGTATATGTGCAAAGTGTACATTAAGTTAATATTATTTAACGAGTGCAAAATATCGGTTCAAAAGCAGTCATTTTTGTTACACAGATCATTACTCCAAGCAGCCAATAGAAGATATGTCGTTCGAAACTACCCTATGAAACCAATTTACTTTGAACGAGAGACAGCGATCTGAACTAGTTCGTAGCTCGTGTAGACGTTCCATAAAACTGAACATGCTTAAGTGAAGTAGTTCTGTATCCAGTGTGACCGCGGCGTAAGAGTGAACGTCTGTGATTCGTCTGTAATTAGCTAAGCCGTCCATATACACTGGTTCGGAGAATACTCTGGCAGAAAGGATTCTCGCGATTTCCCACCATCTCCAAGCATGGAGGCAACAACTCAAATTCGCAAAGCGAGGCAAATGAAATAAAAATTACACTTTCTTTATTATTTTCCATATGCAGTACATGTAGAACCAGACACAAATAATTGCAGTTTCACAATTCTGAGAAACGGGTTGGGAGGGGGGTGGGCAATATACCCACTATCTTCCCCCTGTTGTTTCGCCCCCGCCTCCAAGCATTATTTATTCTGTAGCAACACACTGGCAGTTTCGTACGTCCTACGGACAGGAAAATATCGCGAATTCAAAGACCAGCATTTTAGAATCATCTATCCTATGCACACACAAGCCTCGACCATCTGTCCGTTATCTGCTACTCAGTGGAGCAGCAGACAATGAACGATTACACGGGGCGCGAGTATGCATAGTACAACAGATTCTAGTCTGCAGGTGATTGAATTTGCTAGATTTTCCTGTCCCTATGGGAAACGACTCGAAGATTTCGACCAGTGGCTAAGACAACTGGAGCAGGAGTAAAAGGTAGTAAGGATGCTAGAAAGATTAGGTTCCGATGACCCATAAGGTGCCGCCTGGGTAAAGGCCTAATTAAAATTGGATCTGGGCGAACACGGATTGGCGAGGAGGGTAAGTTTTAAATGGATTACCAGCAGAAAGCCGTGTTTAGTAATTATGCTAGCACAGGCACAAAATCATCAAGAGGAGCCGCAAGAAAAGAAGAGGATATGTGCCGTGCATTGATTCACTCGTCCGAGTACAGTTTCAATGCGGGTGGAAGGAGGGCGTGCTGTCCCTATGTATTACCGACCAGCAGATTCATTCACTTCGAACATAGATACAGCTTCCAAGGCGTTCGAAAGGATGAAAACAGACTATGACAAAAATTAATTACCGATTAAATAACAGGGGGTGGGGAGGTAACCCTGCATCAGTTGTCCTCGGGACGGGACCTCGCAGAGGTTAGGAGGAAGCGGAACACACGAACAAACGAGTATGTTGCGCCATTTCCCGCCGCGTCAATTTCCACGCTGTGCTGGGCCTTTTTCCACAGGAACTGGACCAGATGTGAAAGGCACACGCAACAGCAGCGAGCTACCAACACCGCCAATACGTCCCACGACCAGGTTCGCCCGCTGTCTGTCCCGATCTCAGTTCTGCGAGCGTTACACAATACAGTAGCACGCAGTACGTAGAACCACTGGTTTTGGGATAAAAGAATACTGAACCAACTCTGGTTTCTACCTGCAAATCACAGGCGTGTGGTCTGGAACGCACCCAGGATTTTGTTCGGAGGATGTTAAGACAGGACCTTAGCTAGGATTGGGTGTGGGGAGGGGGGGGGGGGGGGTGAAGTGGTTCCGAACTTAGGAATGTTATGAAGTAACACGTATCTCCTCTCCCCATCCCCCCTCTTTTTTTTTTTTTTGCAGGGTTCAATTAACAACCGTGGACACGAGGCGGCCTCCACCGGGAAATTTTGGATTTCAAGGTGATAAATGGTGCTATTTAAGCGGTTTTCGTAAGGTTTAAAAGAAGGAGGAGGGGCTCCCTGGCAAATTTATGTTGGAAGATTTGGCAATTTTAGTATTGTAGTTTTCAATCCTAACAGTTAAATTTCCAGAACTAGTGGAATTAAAATGGTATAAAAATCTTGCAGAAAAATAATTAAAAAATTTTCAACACATTTTCAAGGGGTACAGTTCGGGGGGGGGGGGATCAACCACCAACCGCACCCCCTGGGTGCGCCACTGTCTCAGCAACCTAATTCTGATTGTTGCAGTCAAACAAGCTACACCTCTGCATAAATACACGTTGCCAATAACCGTGAAGCACAGCTGCGGGTGTTCACGTAAGACACTCACGTTGGAGCGTAATTATTTTCACAAAAAAATCAAAGGCTTTAGCAGTATGTTTATACCGTCACGTGAACGTCCAGTTTCCGACAGTGGTGTCCACAGCGCGTAAGTCATGTTTCATTGTACACAGTGGCATCACGAGGGTTGTTGGCAGGTAGGGAACAAGTTGCCGAGAACTGTACACTCTCTGTGGCCGCGCCGCCGTGTACCAATGACCATGAACTATCTACTGGCTACTTATAGTGTTGTGACCAGTCAGTAATAAGCATGGAGATATTAGTCTATGGAGTGGCATCTGCCGTACATTTCAATGGTAATCGTGTGAAACCGATCATTTTCCAACTGCGCATGCGCAGGACGTTATTTTTCACGAGTCGCCATATTTTGGTTGGCAAAACAATAGCAGAAAGCAATGTAATTATGAATTTTTTTTTTTTTAAATTCGCGCTAATTCTTCTTTTGAATCGTACACAACAGTTTACAATTGCTTCAGAAATATATATATATATATATATATATATATATATATATATATATATATATATATATATATATATATATATATATATATATATATATATAACGAATTAGCTCTCGCTGTGTGTATGTACTTTATAAACTTGATGAATTTAAATAAAAGTTTCTTACCTGTACAAAGATAATCCTCCGCAACGATAGAATCTGTTTGTAAGGCCAAGAGCTGCACAAACTTTCACCATAATGTGGAGTTAACAAGAAACTAAAACACTTTCATTCAACTCAATGCTATGTTTACATGTTGTTGCCACCACTAGCTCTATCCTTGTCTTTAAACGTCGTCTGTTGGCTGGCTTCAAATTTGCTCAAAGGCTTCCACTCCATAGACTAGTAATAAGCGGAATCTACACACCAGAGTGCCAGTGGTTGTAGCGTAAACTAACGCACAACTATATACAGTTCTCTGCAACTTGAGCCCTCCTGGCAACAACCTATACGCACTTGCCACTGATTGTAGAGGGTTAACTGTTTCGCAATTAAAGTTTCGGGACGAAAATTAAGAAGTTAGGTTTCGTGTGCGACATAAACAGCGGGAACTGGGGCTTTAGGAGGGGCGAATACTACAGTCATCAATTATACAACTAATTTTGTTAAACATAAACGATGTAATTATACAGGATAATATCGTCTTCGTTATTCGTAAACGACATTTTTTCAGCCATACTGAGGATAAATACAATTGTGGAGTTTAATATTTTTAAAAATGTTCGTAAACTGTTAACATGTGTAACAAAAATGACCTATTGAAACACACACACACACACACACACACACACACATATATATATATATATATATATATATATATATATATATATATATATATATATATATAGTTTTATTATTTTTCATTATTGTTCGTAACAAAATAAAATTTGATACATCTTATGAATGAATTGGATAGTTTTATTTTCCGCCATTTCTCGTTAACGAAACACAAGTAACTGAAACTCCAGCTTCGTACTGTGGTGTAAAAAACTGGCCAGACCTTGGTTTCGAAAGTTGTTTCCCGAACTAAACTCTCGGACGACGGTATATAAAAAGTACTGACAGACGTAACGGCTCATTTGATATGGGCTAACTTCACCCAAGGGCGTCATTTGAGGC
>PNEQ01012189.1:0-17506 GCA_003012365.1 Medauroidea extradentata | reverse complement strand
TAATTTTGTTCACCCTCATACCCTAGTGCTCATGTACCTATCAGTATAAAACAATCAGTAACACCTCCGAGTGGGATCATTAACAGTACCTGGACAGACCACCCCCTGAGTGTAAGAGTCTCGAAGTGTAATACTGGGGAGTATTGCTGGCGCCCACCCTAACATCTCATATAACATCTAAATTAAATTGATCTCATCCTGCTCGAGAGAGAGTGTCAAAATTTTTAATGTTGACAAAACAGCCCTGTTTTGGAAGCGGATGCCAGAACGATAATTTATTTTAAAAGAGGGAAAATCAATGCCTGGATTCAAGGTCGCAAATGATTGTATTACTATTATGGTTAGTAGTAACGTTTCTGGAGACATGAAACTCAAACCACTTGCAGTCTACCATTCCCAGAGGCCCCGGGCATTCAAAAAAACTGACCCCATCAAACTGCCCGTAATCTGGAAATCCAACACCAAGGCTTGGGTTACGCATGCACTGTTTGGAGAATGGTTCAGCAATAATTTTGTTCCCGAGGTGAAGGAATATTGCACCAGAAAAGAGATTCCATTTAAAGTGATTCTTATTTTGGACAATGCACCTGGCCACCCTGAAGAATTGGATTACTTTCATCCTGATGTGAAAGTTGTTTACTTGCCTCCACGAACCACATCCCTCCTGCAGCCCATGGATCAGGGAGCCATTGCGACACTAAAGGCCTATTATCTGCGACGTACTTTTTCCCAGGCAATTAAAGCCATTGACAGCGGCGAAGGTATTTCCCTGCGTGACTTCTAAAAAGGTTAAAACATTCTTGATGCTATCAAGATTATTGTGGCATCATGGGATGAAGTAAATCAAACAACCCTACATTGTGTGTGGAAGAAACTGTGCCCTGAACTGGTTGGCGACTTCAAGGGTTTCACTGAAGAAAATAAGTCAACCGAGCCGCAGCTGACTGAAGAAAAGAAATTTACAAAGAAGGGATTGGCGGAAGTTTTTAATTTGTTAGACACTGCAATATTAAAATTAGAAGCCGTGGATGAAGTCAGTGAACGGTTTGAGAATGTACGTCAACGTTTATATAGTGACATGTCAAGCTACAAAGCCATTTATGAACAAAAAAAACTAGTGACAACACAGTCTACTCTTGACAAGTTTGTGAAATGCCGTTCACAGAACATCGCAGATGATCCCGATGACCTTCAACCTTCTATGTCTGGGGAGAGACAGGTAGAAGTCTCCGCACAGAAAGCTTTTGGTCTACCACCATCCGCTACAAGTGTTGACACTTCCCCTTTGCCGTAGCCTACCCCCTACCATCAGTGTGAGAGAGACGGGGGGGAGACCATAGACTAGCAGGCAGCCACCAGCCAAGCCAGCTGCTGTGACGGGACTTCCCGCTTTCCTGTGCTCCAATGTAAACAAACATGCAGTGACCATGGACACAAATTAAATTGAAAGTGAATTTTTTTAGAAATGTTTTTATGTGTAACATATTATTATTGTTTGATGTCCATCTATCTTCTGGTGTGCGTCAGAGTTAAAAAAATAACGTGTAGGTAAGTTTAAATATGTTTTGAACAGTAAGTTAGATAGCTGTTGCGTTTTTAATTGTTTTTTAATTTGATGTAACAAATTTGTTCTTATGTGATTAACTACACAGACGTTTTAGTAACATCAAAACTATTGCGCGTCCGAGTTAAAACATATTATCATGTAGATATAGGTTTATATTTTGTGTACAATAAGTTAGATAACGGTTGCATGCATTAATTTTTTTAAAATTTGATTTAACGAATTTGTTCTCATGTGTTTAAATACGGATGTTTTTAACATTAAAACGGCGTGCATTGGAGTTAAAATATACAATTACGTGCAGATTTTTTTACGTATTTTTGTGGACAGTAAGTAAGGTACCAGTTGCACGAGTTTATTTTTTTCGTTTCATATAACAAATTTGTATTTACGTGATTAGTACATGTATTATGACATATATTTTTACGTCAAAACTGAGGCCTTCATGTTATTCAAACGTATTCTTTACAGTAGTATTATAGGTACAATTACTCCAGTTTATTTCGAAGTCTCTATATAGAATTAAAGGGGAAAAGTGCGCCGATACTTCGTACATATTTTCTGTATATATTCGTTATATTTACATTCAAAGTAACTGTGTGAGAGGGCACACAATATAATTACTACGGAACGAGCCGAAAAAAGCTCGGAACAAGTCTAGTCAAAACTACTTATAACGAATATATACAGAAAGTATGTCACTTCCGCACACCCGCACCATAATTTCAACTCAAATCCGACTTGAGTAAAATTACGACTTACGTAAGCGACGTAAGAACGTAACCCTTACGTAAGTCGGGGGATGCCTGTAATCACCTCCTACCTGCTGGATGTTTTTGACAGTTTTGTGACTGATGTTACTGATGCTGTAAACTTGTCAATCAAGAATTCACAGACTACATACGTTCTTTTCAGCAAACTAAGAATTTTTAAAATGAAGGTTTTTTTTCGTGAAGTGAGTATTGTTTGTGTGGGGATAAAGGTATCTTTTCAGAATGAACTTGAATTGGAAAGAGTTTTTATTGTATCAAACTGTAATATTTTCTTTTCATGTATTTATTATTAGTCAATCACTTGTTACTTGTGTAGAGGTAACTATTTTGATTGTATTGTGTCAATGCTCACTTTTAATTCACTGTATAGTTAATTAATCACTAATTGTTGGGGCAATCTGTAATATAAAGATATTACAGGTTATCATTTAATTAGTTTTGGTAGTAAATACTTCCATAAATTTTAATGTAATGTATATTTTTTATTTAATTTTAGATCATTTAAAATTACTTAAAGAATTATGTGTATATATAAGTTATATTAAAGCTTTAATATTTACTAAAATTCACTTTTATTTTCTATTTGCAAAGAAATTTTGGAATCAGTAAAACTTTGTAGAAATTTTTCTTTGGCTGAAATTCAAGAATGCAAGCTACTCTGAAACTTTGAGATCTGTTAAAATGGTTGTGTAACTCATAATTATTTGCAACAGGAGATGAGATACCATTTTAGGAAGCCAGAACACAGGAAGATGTTTTGTTTCAACATATTAGTTTCTGGGTTGGAAATTGTATCTACAACAGAAAATTCAAAGTAAGATGAACTTTTCCTTGCTTCTGCTTCATAGGTATGTTGGCAATCTTTTAAAATTTGTTTTCAGTCTGTTTTTTTTTAATCACCTAGAAGCCACAAGGGTCTCATATTACCGACAAATGCTGCCTATAGAATGTTCAGCATAAGTTATAAAAAAAAACTGCTTCTAAGTAAAATATTTGCTCATAAATGACACTAAATGTTTTAGTTCCCTTTTTCCTGTAAGTAGATATTGTAAGGAAGGATGTAGGAGTAGAGAAACTAAGTGCTCATTTTATTTTCTTTTGCCGTCTATAAACCACCATGCCTGCAATACAGTATTGTAAAATTTGTTTCTTTTATTAAACTATGTAAATGATTGCCTGTTTTCCTTTTTGTCGTGAAATGTAGCTTTTCTATCATGTTGTCTACCATGTCATGCCTTGACCTATTTGTATGTTGGTACTGCTGGTACTGCTGGTAAACCTTGACTAGCGCTGGCCCGGGCCAGTTGCTTCTGACCTTCGTTTGAGCTAGTATGTTTACTTGTGGTGTCCATGAACAGACACAACAATGGCGACGAGGATGAAGTTTACTCACGTATTTTAAATAGTAATCGTGAATGTTTAATGATATTAGTTACGTGATATTACGGACATTATGGCGAGTGCATACATTAAATACGATCATTCACGCCCGGAGACGTGGAAAGAAAATTTGGAAAGATTTAAGTTTTGGCTTGATTCAAAAGGTAAAATTATGGATGTTTAAAAACGCGGTTTGTTGATTGAAATGTTGGATGACCACACGGTGCGGGATTTGAAGGATTGGATCATGCCTAAATCGCTACGTGATTTAGGATACGACCAGCTAGTATCAGTTTTGGATGCAAATATTGCGCCTACAGTCAACCCGATGGTATGTTAGAACAAATTTGTTAACAGACGACAACTTCCAGGTGAGAATGCAATCAAATATATTTCTGAATTGAAACGTCTGGCTGCCCTTTGTTGTTTTGAATGTATCTCTATTACGATGGTCTTGTATCAGTTTGTATGTGGTTTATTAAATTCAGAAATACAGGCTAAGTTATTTTCTGAGAAAAACCTAACAGCTACAAAAGCTTTGGAAACTGTACAGCTGGTTGAATGTTCTGAAGCTAATGTTTTGGAAGTTAGAAAATCAGGTGTTGAAGACGTACATAAACTTAAAGTCACACAATCTAGTTGGCAGCAGTGTTTTAAAAATACTAATACTGGTTACAGTATCACATGTTTTAGATGTGCTAAGATTGGACATACAGCCAAACAGTGCAGTGTTTCGAAGGATAAGTTGAAGTGTCAGAAATGTGGTAAAATAGGGCATGTTGCTAAGGTTTGTAAACAAAAGCATAAATTTATTTCGCAGTCAGGAAACGGCAGCAATGCAAATTTTTTTATGGTAGTTTTAGCCCCACAACAAAAATGGATCCAGTTGAAAGAAATCCAATTAAGCCAATTGATAAGCCTACACTTGATTGTAAAGTGAATGCCTTTAGATCTTAGGGTGATGACCTATTTCTATTGTCTTAAAAAATAGCAGTTCAATATATACAGCCAAATTCAATACAAGTAGAAGTTAATAACGTGAATTTACAGTTTGAAATAGATTCTGGTTTTGCGAGAACTTTAATAAATTTGCACACTTACAATCTTACATTTTCAAATATGGTAGAACACCCTGTTTTACATCAGGCACCAGTTGAACTAAGAACATGGGCCTCTTTAACTATGATTGGAGAATTTCAAGCATTTGTTAAGTACGAAGAAATTACTTATACATTGCCCTAAACTAGTGTTAGAGGGATTGGGACCAAATCTTTTAGGTCGAAATTGGTTTGATGCTCTAAAAAATATCAATTCAGGGGGTATACTGTTTTTCTCCAGTTGTACCTCAGGTGGGAATGTCTGAGATGAATTTTATACAAATGATCCAAAAATTCCCAACGATTTCAGGCATTGGCACAGGTTGTTATAAGGGCCCTCCATTGCACTTGGATTTGGATTGTGCGGTCAATCCCGTTTATCAGTGAGCTCAAAATGTTGCATTTTCACTTACATCTAAGATGGAGGAGAGTATTGAGACCAATGTACGAAGGGTTATTGGGGTTTCTGTGAATCATGCTGGACCCTGGGCAACAGCTATCGTTCCCGTGCTAAAACACAATGGTACCCTGAGACTTTGTGCTGATCATAAAGGTACTGTTAATCGTGCACTTTCAGCCGATTCATATAGGTCTTCTACCATTGACCAAATTCTGTCTTAAATGGCAGGTGGTAAATTCTATGGAACTCTCGACTTAGAAGAAGCCTATACTCAAATTCCTGTAGATGAAGAAACATCTCATGTATTGGCTGTGAATACGGTGCAGGGTCTCCATAACGTTATTCGTTTACCTTTTGGTATTGAAGTTGCATCATCAGCCTTTCAACGGGTGATGGATGGTTTGTTGGGACCAGTAAAGGGTGTTATTGCTTATCAAGACAATATGTATATTAAAGGTGCAACTTTGGAAGAGTGTCAGGTCAAGGTTATTGAGGTTTTGCAAATTCTTAATGAAGCTGGGTTGAAAGTTGATAAATGTGTATGGCAGGCTACGTCCATTGAAGTTTTAGGGTTTAAACTTGATGCTAAAGGTATCTACCCTACAACGGATAAAATTGCAGCACTTATAAATGCTCCTAGTCCATAAAACAAACAAGAACTTCAATCATTATTGGCCTTGATTTCATTTTATGGTAGATTTTTTAAAGATAAGTCAACCATTCTTGAACCCTTGTATCATTTATTGGATTCAAAAAATTCTTGGACTTGGGATACAAGGCATGAAAAGGCATTACAAACTATAAAATACATGTTGACTAGTAATCAAGTCTTGGTTCATTACAATACAGATTTGCCCTTGGTGGTTACAGCTGATGCATCGCCAGTAGGAGTCGGTACAGTGCTTGCATGCCTGGTACCATGTGACCAATCGGGCAAAATGCAGGAGGTTCCAATTGCATATGCATCACGAACACTCTCTAAGGCAGAACGTGCCTATTCTCAACTAGATCACGAGGGCCTTGCTATAATATTTGCAGTCAGGAAATTTAATTCTTATTTTACTTTTTGCCAATTTACGATTATCACAGATCATACGCCATTATTGAGCATTTTTGCACCTGATAGGGCTATACCAGTACATCTCTCACCAAGAATGTTGAGGTGGACTCTGGTTTTAAGTTCCTTTGATTATAAATTATGTCACAAACCTGGTAAATCAGTTGGTCATGCAGATTGTTTGAGTAGATTGCGTCAGCAGATTTCGGGTGATGAGTGTTTTCCAGACCCTGCTGGTGTGCACCTTCTCGAGGCTAAGAACGTACATGTATTGTCACCAAGTGATATTACAAAGGCTACAGATAATGACAGGATCTTGAGGCAAGTTAAGAGTTTTATCCAGAATGGTTGGCCAGAAAAGGTACAAAATGAATTGTTGGCTTATTATACTAAACGGTTAGCATTATCACTGCATTCAGGTTGTATCCTCTGGCATGAGCGAGTGGTGATTCCTCTTTCATTACAAGATAGTGTTTTGGACTTAATTCATGCAACACATCAAGGTGAGAATTATAGCAAAGCTTCAGCTAGAAATATTGTTTGGTGGCCAAACATTGATACTGACATTATTAATAAGGTGAAGTTGTGTCAAGCCTGTTAGTCAGTGGCAAAAGCATCTCCATGTTCTATTGTATGTCCATGGCAGCGAGCTGAGACTGCATGGGAAAGAGTACATCTTGATTTTGCCGGACCTTTTCTTGGACATTATTTATTGATAGTAATTGATGCCTATTCTAAATGGCCAATTGTGAAAGTAATGATGAACCTAACAGCGTCAACACTTGTTACGCATGTGCGGTACATTTTGGCAGATTATGGCAAACTAGTAGTCATAGTCACTGACAATGGATGACAATTTACTTTAGAAGAATTTAATGAGTTCCTTAAAAAAATGGACTACGTCATTTATATACACAACTATGGCACCCATCTTCCAATGGTTTAGCCTAGAGGACTGTACAAACGGTCAAACAATTAATGCTAAAGTTTGACGATACTGACCTTCATGTTCGCGTTGCATGAACCTTAGGGGCAATGCGAACACGACCATCGCAGTCTACTGGTCGAACTCCTGATGAAGCTATGGGAAGAGAGTTCCGAACTCATCTTAATCAGTTGCACCCTACGTCCTATTGTAGTAGAAGTACATCGTCAATTTCTCCTAAATTCCATATGTGTGAACTGGTTTGGATGTTGAAACATAGCACAGTAAAATCGGTTTGGTTACTGGGAGTAATACATGAACACTAGGGTGCAAGAGCATATCACGTTAAGATGGATGATGGTGCTCTGTTCAGGAATATTTTAGCAGATGATTTACATCACAAATTCATTAATGATCTCTGCGAAGATATTACTGAGCCTCTTTCTTATGACAATTTGCAGCCTTCTTTGAAAAAGAACAAACCCTGGAACTGCCGCAACAGCTGCAAGAATGATTAACCAAGAGCTCGTTTACGAGTGATCAACAGATTTCAAGTAGTGTAGTTGTAAAGCAGTCAAACTCAGGTCAGCAGGAACATCCTTTGATGGTGGTGGAGGTATGTCCAGTCATAGCTAGACAACAGTTATTAACGTCTACAGTTGGTGTCCATGATGAGGCCACATCTTTGAATTGCGTAGGCAATTCAGAACCTTCTGGGACTGCTTCTCCACCATCGTCACCGTTCAACGGGTTGTCATGTTTTTCCCAGGATACCATAAATAGAGGAGCATCATGCAGCAGAATGACTGGTGTACAGCCCAATGGTCAGACTATGGTGACTACTACTACAAGATCTGGGTGAATATCCCGGCCTCCTCAACGATACTTATGAGTGCAACTCCATGACACAAAACCTATTTTAAGACTTGATCTGAGTACAGTTTTAATATTTTATTTGTGTTATTGTTGTCTTCCTTTTAAGACGGAAGAGGTGTTATGGCCATGACCTATTTGTATGTTGGTACTGCTGACGTCACACAGTCAGCTGGTAAACCTTGATTAGCGTTGTCCCGGGCCAGTTGCTTTTGACCTTTGGTTAAGCTAGTATGTTTACTTGTGTTGTCCATGAACAGACACAATGTTGTCAAATGTTGATTTCCTTGTACAGTATTGTCTTCACAAAGTGTTATCAGTTATAATTTTTTTATTCTGGTGCCCACCCACACATATTTACGACACGTTGATTTCATTATAATTTTCTACAGCACAAAATTTGTTTTTCAGTATAATCTTTTGACATAGGTAGGCCTAGATGAATGTGCAGTAGTTAAAATTTGGATATGTCAAACGGAAGCAGTTAAAGTAGGTATCAGTATTGCACCAAAACAAGAGATCTTAGAGCTGTTCACAGCTGTAAGGAAAATTAGATGTGGCCAAACCTTTTAATTGGTATTGCACCTAAAACTGTCCACAACAATAAAAGACTGCGAAAATATAAGAAAATGATGCAAAACTGGACAAAGAGAGAAAAATATACAGAAAATGTATATGTGTGGTAAAAATCTTATTGATTGGGTTGTGCGGGCTCTTTATAGCAACATACCAGTTTTTGGAGTAATGCTTCAAGAAAAAGCATGCATTGAGGTGTTGAGGCTTGGAATTGAACATTTTCAATTCTCAAATGAGTGACTCATGCATTTCAAGGCTGGGTGGAATCTTAAGTATCCTAAATATTGTGATGAAGAAGCAACTGTTGACACAACAGTAACAGACAACTGATTAGGATATCTGCATAATCTTACTGCAAGTTATGATAAGGATATCTTTAATGCTATTAAAGCTGGATTTCCTTATTACCTCTTGCCAGACAGGACTTTTGGCCTTAAAGGAGAATTGTGTCATGGAGACAAACACAGTCGATAAGGAAATACTTACTGTACTTTTAGCACAACATCAGATTGCTCTGAAAAATTAAAACTTTTGGTTATTGGGAAGTACTGCAAACTTAAATGTTTTAAAAACCAAGAAGATACAAACATTTGTGGAGGACTGCAGTTTTGTTTACGGAGTGGTTGCAAAGCTTGTATTCTAGATGTGAGTACACAGCAGAAAATGATAGTTTTTAGATTCATGCACTGACTACTAAGTTTGTGTTGAACTAAGAAACAAGAATTGTTTTTGTTCCACCAAACTACACTAATAAATTGCAGCCTTTAGTCCAAAGTGTTTTTTTCACAAGTTAAACTATTGTATATAAGTGGCAGCTGGTGCAGTTCTTGTGTTGACAGATGGAGCATCAGAAAGATGCTTCTAAGTTGAAGTAAAACATTTTAAATGTTGTGGAAAGATTCTGCTTGGTGTGTGACAATATCCCACCTGTTTCAGGCAAGTGCTTCAAGAAGGCAGGGTTCAGTGGAGACATTTCTACAGATGCACCTGAAGAACTTTATGACCAGTGCCAAGAAAAAGGTGTGCTTGAGCGGTCTCAAGTCACGCAAAGCCTTTATAATGAAGTAATTTTTTTAATGACATTGTTGTTGTTAACACTTTGGTTAATTGCCACGAGGACATGATGATGGCAGTTCTGCTACAAGTACTAATAATTATGATCAATTTGAGGATGAAGCAGAACCAGAGTTGAGTAGTTACAAATGACATATGCCTATCGCAAAGAAAATTCCAAACAGACATTCGTGATTACATGCAAAAACCATGGTTATTAACATGCATAGTTAAACATTTATTTTTTGTACATGACTTTTTATATTTAACTATTAAGGGAAAAGTAGGCATACAATATGCACATTCTGCCATCTTTTTCTGATGAACTTAAAGTGCTCTAATTGTCAGTGAATTCCAATTCATATAATCCAAATAAAATAATGGGGGAGTTATGTATTTTAATTATATTTTCCTTAGTGATAATTGTATTTTAGTGTTACTTTTTTAATGTATATCCTTAGATAAGTACCAGCAATGATGGCAATTACAAGAAATACTTAAATTGTTGAAATTGGCGAAAGATGAAACATTAATTCAAAATTGGGTGAACCTTCTATCAAGTACTTCTGCATAAAGTAGTTTCTAATAGTTTGGTCCCCTCAAATACTTTTTAAAAGGAATTAACTGTAATTGCCATCTTTAAGGTATTACGTAAAAATAATGTAATAATTATTTGCATTTAAATTTTTGTAAAAAATGAAACAATTATACACAAGTTTGCAAAGCTTTAACTTTTAAACAAATAGAACCTCAAAGTAAAAATTTTACAAAGCGTTATTTACTATGCATAGAGACACTGGAAAATTGCGGGGATAGTAGTCTGTTTGCTATGCTTCGACGTGATGTATATAACGCTGAATGTTTTGTATCAACATTGGCTATCATTTATTTGTAGCATTTTTTTCTCTCTACAACAGGCCCAGTTAGAACTGCACAGCTTGGATACACAGCGTGTGTGATTTGTCCCAAAACTGTTCACACGTGTCACGGTTAATATAATACAGTTTATTTGAGACTATTTTAAACATTTTTGCATTTTTCCAGTGTCTTTAACTGTGCAGTACTTAATTGTGTGTAAATTTCAGATTTTTTCATAACTGTCCACCAACGATACTAAGCCGCGAATTAAGCAAAAGTCTATAATCTCACTTTTATGAGCCTGGAAACAAAAAAAATGTACATAAGTATAACACTCCAAATAATGTGTGTACACTTCCATTACACATTTACCTAATAAGTACCTCCATAAATATTTTGAAACCAAAACATTCTGCCTTCATTCTGAAAAAAAATTATGAAAACTTACATTTTTAAATTTGTGATGCAGAAGTCCAACCTTCAACGTTTGTATGACTGAGAGATTTTAGAAAGATTGTTTATGATTAGAATTCTAGCATGTAATGTGCAAACACTTAACATTTCGCTTCATCTGCTACGACTTACCAGCGCTTAGCTGTGGCAATGTAGGCAAAACCTTGTAAATGTAAAACTTGCTATCCACCGTGACAACAAAATGGCAGCCATAATCAAATCAGTAAGAGTAAAAAATGTATTTTACCAGTTTTAAACTGTCCACACACAATGTTAAGGCACAAAATATAGAATTTTTTAAATGGTTACACAAGCAGTTTTTTATCACATGGTATCGACTTTGACCCTATTTGAAAATTTCATGGATTCAGTGCCCATGGTCGTTATAAACACGAGACTTTGTCAGAGAGAATAAATAAATAAGTTATAAAATCAGTGTTTTAATACATTGTGGCATGTAGGTACTGATATAATTACGTTCTCAACAATTGAGCTTCTTGAAAGTTAAGGTTTTTATATTCAACATCAAATAAAATGGGGTTTTGTAACAGAAAATTGTTTACCCAATACAAATACAAAAGCGAGCTGCCTTTGTATTCCATTCAAAATAGACATATATGTTAAAATTATTTTCTAAGATATTATTGAAGACTAAACCTGCTTACAAGTATTCTGAACAATTTTGTCCGTAGCTTTGTGTGGAACTCAGTAAGTCACATTACTAATTATTAAAATAATTTAGTGATATTTGTAACGAGATGATACTCAAAACAGGTTTAGATTTTCCTCATTTAATTCATCAGTCATCTTTAAATTTTTTGATTTTGCAGTATTTTTAGCGAGAAATAGTTTACTATGTGTAAATTTACTACAGTATTCATAGTAAAAAGAGAATCCCTAATGTTTGTGCTTTCAGCAGTTGGCCAAATAGTAGCTTTTAGAACCATCTTAGAACAGTATAAAATATTCACACTGACTGGAATTTTGGATGTGATGATTTGTCTATAATATTTCCTATCAAAAATTTAATGTGTTTTGTCACGGGTACAGTCACCAAAGGTAAGGGGAGTGAGCAGATGTTTACAAGAAGTGGATTAGGTAGGTATATAATTAAGAAATGGGAACTTTAGGGTTGGTGCTAGCCACTAGCACAACAAGAGTTGAATTGGTACACGGGACCCCTACCTCCAGTCCATGACATTGTTCTTGTTGTAGCACAACACATGAGCACTTGGAGGAAACGATTGACTAGTTTGCCTCGTATTTAAGTTCTGAGATATGACTCTCGTAATGGAAACAGTTATGTGCACCATTGGGCAACATGCATGTTTAATAAATGTGTTTGAAACTTGCATGAGTGCAATCTGATATATGTAAGAAACTATAAATTCGACTTTTGTTGCATAAAAATTAGTACGGTTATCTCCGGAGTTACGAAACCTGCAACTTATGAAATTCGCAGTTGTAAAAATATTTGGAAGAATAAAATACAAAAAAAATTGCACATGAATGCAGCACATGGCTGCTGAGAAGACAGTGTGCCAATGTAAAAAAAAAACATGTGAATCATTCCTGGAGTCATAAATTTTCTGAGTTGATTGTTCAAATATTTTGGACAATTTAAAAAATATTATTTTATTAACATTTGATTATGTTAGATTACATTTCTCGTAACAATAGCTGTAACCGAAAGTATCAATTATAAAATCACAACACACATTCTCTTACATCACAATAGTGGACGGAAATATTATTTTTGGTATGTATTAATGGCTAATTTCGTCATCATGGTTTAAAATGCGTTCAACTGTCGTTCATCTGGTTTCAAAAAACAATTTACGAACAGTAACTATATTGTAAAACACAAACATTGCAGTGTGTTTTCCTTTGATGCGCAGAATGCAGAAATTTTGCCGTTATTGAAGAAACTAGTTTTTTGATACATAACAAATTACTTTCAGTAAGATTTAGAATACACATTGTGTGGAAATTCACTTCTGCTCAAGTGTAAGGTCATTCCTTTTTTATGCTTTTATTTATAATTAAAATTAAGTTTAATTTTAAAAATTACAGTACGTTGAGACATTTATCCTATGATTTGTGCACTTCCGAGCACAGCCAACCGTCCTGCTCGAGTAGCAATATATGTAAGTCACTAGGTTATCACAAGATAAGTGTATGTCCATATCAAGTGAAGTGCATGCATTAAAAAGTGAACCAGGTTAATTTCTTGCATACGTTCGACTCAACCTGGCTAATCTGCGGTGATCAAGAAACCATGGAGAAGTGATATAGACAAGTAGGCTAACTGCAGCAGGAAGTTGCATATTTTAATAAAAAAAAGCACTGGAGTTGTGTATAAAAGGCAAAATAGATTGTTCACTGTTTATAGAATAGGAACTATATCCACCACACACCTTTAAAGTGAAAGTTTTTATGTACATAAATATTTGAGGTTATGTTTTCAGTGTTTTATGAAGATGTGATGACTGTTACCTGCACGTTTCATTTTCCGCATCCATAGTTTTTTCTCATTGGTCCTTTGAAAAAGATGGATAGGGCTTTTACTGTAAATCCTTAATTTATAAACATTACAATTTAATATTTTAGTTTCTTGCAATGTTCCTTAGGTACCTAACCTACAATTCAACTTATGAACATTTTGAGTTACGAAACTGTCTCCAGAACGTAACCCTTTTGTAACTCGGGGGACTATTGTAGTTGCAGTGGTTTCAGTTAGTAGTAGCAGTTTAAGGTGTTTATCATGTGCCTGTGAAACACTTTCTTACTGGCGTAGCATCATTGCACAGGCATGGCTTGTGCTGGCATGTGGAGAGGTATCTGCTGTGGGTGGGTGGTTTGGGCATTACAAATTAACAGCTTTGTTGGGAACGAACTAGGGCTAGGTATCATCCCAGCAGGGGAAGATTTGATGGGATGCCTGGCAACATTAAGGTTCTCACCTCTGCAATGTGTTACTCAAGGTTGAGTTAATGACCATGTAGCTGCCCATGGCTCCATGCTGATGTTGAGGTCTGGAAGTCCTGGAAGAGGCTGTAGAAGTCGAGCCATGCCTGTGATACAATCTCGACACTCATGAAAGAGTCGCACTTTGGTGGAACAAGAAAAGGGTCATTGACTCCCGCTATGTTCGACATTGGAATAACTCGTAGGTTCTTTGACTAATTTGCTATGTACACATATTTACATATACAGGATGTCCCTGAATAACGTTTACAGCTCTTCATCACATTGTAGGGTATGTGAATACGAGTAAAATTATACAGTACACTTAGAGTTGCAGGGGCTGGGAAGTGCCCATAAAATGACCCAAAAATTGTGGTCTTTGAGGGTCGCAATCTGCGTAGAAATAGCAAAAGATCACAGTATCATGTCAAATATATGTAAAGTGGGCCGTGTTAACAGTGCGGCGAACAGTGGATGTGCATCAATCGCATAGCACCAATATTATGTCCGGTCGTGGTCTCTCCCAGGATCTCACATGTTGGACTCGTATGCAGTGATACCGAAGGTACACGGAATATCACAGGGAACTGCAGTTCCCTCTGTCCTTTAAGTCCGGCCAGCTCCATAATCAGCTAAGTCACCATTATTCACAGTGGTTGCTATTTTAATTGTGTTTTAATGCAATTTGGGACAATCAAAACCATAAATTGTGGGTCAATTTATGGTACTCCCGTCCTCTGCGACCCTAAGTGTACTGTATCATTTTGCTCATCTTCGTATCCCCTACAACATGATGAAGAGCTGTAAACGTTATTCAAGGACACCCTGTGTGTGTGTGTATATATATATATATATATATATATATATATATATATATATATATATATATATATGTGTGTATACATATACAGAGTGTTCCTGGAGTAGACATCAATAAAGAGGTGGGTGGTAGAGGGGCCCTAAAATCTACCAAATAAACCAAACTTGTACAATCCTATTTGCAACCATCTAAATGTTATGAATTTTTAAAGAAAATTTGGTTATACTCTACCCTGAGTTAAGAATTTACTGATGGTAGAAAAAGTAATGATCCATGTGGAACAAAATTTGTACACATCAAAGGTGATTAGTGTCATTACATTAAAAAACACATTCCATGTTACTTAGAGTACAGCCTCAAGGTGTAAAAAAAATCCATTTCACTAAAGTTGTGTTTGTTTCTGAAAAATGCCATTGGAAAAACTGCCCCATAGTATACCCAATTAATTATTAAATACCAGTATTTTAAATTTACAAATGTTGATGCAGTAAATGTGAAAACATAACGTAATGCAGAATATTAACACAATGTAAAATCAGCTGTAAGGTTGAAATTTGTCTGTCAGTAAATAATGAAATGTAACTTTATTGAAATACAAATATTACACAAAGTTTGAAATTATTAACATATATTTTGAATGTAATCTGTTTAGTTTGTGAGGATGAAATTAAAAGACTTTATTAAAGTTGATAATAGTCAGTTGATTCATTAAACAAACTTGATATCATTGAAACATGTGCTGTAATCTCTATACAGACACGTGTAAACACACGGCCGTTAATACCTGGTGGAACAATCCCACACCTGAGCACTCACCCTAACCTCCGCACGACTTGGTGAACACACATTCAGCAGTCAAACACACACAACATGAACACTGGGGAGGGGTTCAACTCGCTACGGCAATTAAACTGACAGTCCCGATAAAATGCACAAAATATATTGACAGAAATAATCCGGGTACATATGTTAACATAGCCAACACCAGGCTTAATCAGTACAAAATCCGAAGGCAATCGCTGTTATACCAGTAATACAAATGTGACAAGAAAAAGCCTCACAGGCATCAAAAACACCAATACACTAACTGAAACGGTCAATGCCGCAATTAACAGTCACAAATTAAGCAACTGGGCACGAGCCTATCACTCGCCCCATACTTGCCTCCCGACCGCGACGACACATCCCCGAGGACAGTGTAGGGAAAGACTGGTAACGAAAGAAAAGTAAATGAAGCAAACGTGAAGTGAAAACAACACTTACCAGTCAACGAGGATGTGCAGCCGCGGGCGCGAGCAAGCACAGGTAACCCACACGAGAGCTCACTACTAACTGAACTCCTCTCCGGCCGCGAGGGACCGGCTCACACCGGTAAGGAGGAAGAGAGAAGGGAGGCGGGGAGGGGAGGCATGACGTCCGCCGAAGACGGCCGAAGGTCTAGAGAGGAGGGGCGGGCTACATCAGAGAACGACGTCACACGAGGCCAAGTCACAGCTAATCGTTCGGCTACACTCAGATACCAGAAGTCAAGGGGTGGGGGGGAAGCCACACAATAAGGGCAGACATACATCAACTCGGGCTGAGCCCAGCTCAACTCCCCCACCCATTCCTCTCCATCGGCCTGCTTCCAATCGTAATCCACACTGTAAAGTTCATGCAGGTCCAGGTAATGTCAGGTATCAAAGCCGACGAAATCCTGCCTCAGAGACGAGCCACAGCCACCAAACCTCTCTTCAATCAGTAGAAGGGCCGAACTGTCGCGCAGAAGGTGGGAAAAACAGGAGAAATCCGCCGGAGAGGACGGAGAAAAGAAGGACAAATATGAGCAAACATTCCACCAAAGATCATAAACTATTTCAAGAAAACTGACAAGGTGTACGTATAACATAAACACGTGTTGAACCCTTTGTATAATAACAAGCAAGCACTCAGAGGGTCGTACATAATCATCCCACCCAACTTATAAAAATAACCCTACAAACACAGCGGGATATTCCCTTAAAAATATCATTAACATAGAGTGAATAATACTGGTTATAACAGGTACCGTATATGACCCGCTTATAAATAACACATATGTCATAATAAAACCACACTAAAAGCTGCGATTGGTCAATTTTTGATTGCCTATCACACATACAAACTTCATCTTAAATACCAAAAATGTAAAAGTTAAATCTTAATATCCACAAATACTTAAATTATGTCCGGACATCATTTCACACCAAAACATCTTAACCGTCTCATCAGGACACACTTTCCAATCAAAAATACAAATGGTCCAATCAGGAAGGGGGAGCGCTCCATATAACTGCTGAGACCATCAATCCGGATTTAAATAAAGACAAAATCAGTGCACTGAGTGATTAAACCACAATACAACACCAAGACCACAAAGACAACACAGCGCGCACAACACCACACAGAAACACATATCACAAAACAAATACCAAATAGACAAACGCAACGCCCCTAACTTCTACCTCCAACAAACCGTCAAAACACAAACTTAACAAAAACGAAAATCACACAATCAAGAAGCCTAGCACTAAATACATCCACCAATCCTACCATGCTACATCAAATCCCAATCGCAAATCTAAACTGGCCAGAAGTTCTACAGCAAACCACGAAGAGAAGCTACGACGAAGATCAGAGGCGGGCCCTGCCTCTACTCCTCATCGTACTTCGGACTGGCAGCATGGGCACG
>PNEQ01012188.1:0-17507 GCA_003012365.1 Medauroidea extradentata | reverse complement strand
GATGAATCCACAGAACTGAATCAAAGTGGCGGGAAAACTACAGGAAGTGTATGTACATCCTGTACACATATCAGTGCTGCTGCCTGGCGAAAGGGTAGCAAAAATAGCAGTATTAGTATTTTTTGGACTAATATTTCTCTGAAATTGTCAATGTATCACATCACCCCACAGTATCACATCACCCCGTTTGACGGTACTTAACGATAAATATCCTTATGAATATTATGCAAATTATTTAAAAATTGTTTTATCGACCAACATTGTACATCAAGAACATATTCCTAGCAAACAAGTAAATGCTAATAGAAGTTAAAAGTACATGCATATAATGAAGCCAATTTATGATAAATATTTTAAAGATCCAGACTCAAATTTGACAACACCGCGAAGACCAATAACACCAAGATATCCAATATCTGGTAGTGGCGTAAAATAATATACAAATCTTCCAAAAGGATGTATATGGATGGATGAAGTTAGAAAACTTATTGATCGACTTATAGTAATATATGGCGAAAAGAATACTGGAAATAAAAATTATTACAATGAAAAAATTGGAATAAGGGCTAGGTTGATAGTAAATTTAGCGATTTTGTTGAAATAACCCTAAAGGAATTCAACGTCTTACAAGATTATTAAACACAACTCTTTTTTTTTTTGGGACTCTGAACATCAAGGAAAAGGATTACTAAGCAATATAATTAATTCATTACCATTCGAACTACATGCTCCAGGATATCCCTTTTTAGTCCCTGGAACTAGACTTCAAGAAAGATTAGAAAGAAATGGTAAACCAATAAATCCTTTAGATGCAGCAGCTATGGAACATGATATTGCTTATCACAATTATAAAGATTTATTTAAAAGACATATTGCAGATAAGGATTTAGAAGAGAAATCTTTTAAAAGAGTTTTTGCTCCATATGCGGATTTAAACGAAAGATTATGGACTGGTGTTACGGGATCAGCTATGCATATTAAATGTAAACTGAGTTGGGGAATAAAAATAAAACATTATAAAGTTTTTATATATTATTTTATTAAACTTTTTATTCTTATTAAATTTGTATATACAATCATATTAACTTTTTAATATAATAATATTATTCTTTTTAAATATATAAATAAAGGTGAAAAATATTGTTTTTCAACTGTCTACCGATGATCTTAAAAATTTGAATATCGATTCTTTTTAACAAAAGAACAACTTAATCATAAAAATAGTGAACTTAAAGATTTTAAAGGAATCTCTCTCATTCTCTCTGTGCCACAACTCAAGAAAATGTTGAAAAAGTTGAAAACTGGTAATGGTTTAACAGTTCTTAAAGTTGGAATAAATACGAAAATTACATACACTACAAATTATTTTAAGAAAGAAAAATATTATAAATCTCAACATTTAAGCCAATCGTTTAGCTAAAAAATAAAACGAATTAATACTAAATTACAAAATTTTCAATTTTTTTTTCAAGGAATTAATCCGGAATTATTTAATTGGCTGGGAAATACGATGCAAAGGTAAACATATTTTACATCGGGAATAATAATGAAACTATATATATATTTATTTATTTATTTATGTTGGATGGGCAAGTAGCTGAAATTCGAATGTCGGGCAGTTTTATAAACATTCTCGAACTATACAAAATATCAAGAAGAATCGACATAGATAAATATTTTAATGTAATGGCTGGCGTAGAAATATGTTTCGAAATATCAAAAAATAATTAAATAATTTATAGTACAATTATACTTATTGATATTATATTTAAGTATACATATTTTTAAGTATATAACATTAAGAATTTATAATAAATAGTGTATGTCCTTGGAAATGTTTTAAAGAAATCTTGGACTAAAGAACGTAGTTGGGTTGAAGATCAAATTAAAAAATATTTAACACTCCCACAGTTCATTGATTTTGAATCAACTTCAACTAGAAATAAGCGATCGTTGGATAAAGATTTTCTTCCACGCTTAGAACACGATAATAATGTAGATTTTGAAGATAAAATACTAAGAAATGTATCTAATCCAATTGTCTCTCATGACGCTGTTGATTTAGAATATTATGATAGTAATAGAGTAAATATTATTCACTTAGTGGAAAATAAAGTGATAAAGAAGAAATAGTGTATTTGGGCAGTAATAAAACGGAATACATTTTTATGATGAATTGGGTAATGAATTAAAAAAGAATTAAACCAAATGATTACGAACAAATTATTGAATTATATCACACTCATATTAATCCTAAAATTGGTCTTCCTAATTTTGAAGAAAATGATTTGTTTAAATCATTTGATGTTTAAGAAGATAGTAACATATTATTTTAAAATTCCAAAAAAATTTAGTGTATCAAATAATACTTGTGTTATTATTGAAATGGTAATGTTTTATAAATATAATTAAATCTTTAAAAATTCTTTACATTTATTACGATATTTGCTATCATTTAACTTACGTGTCATATTTATAATAATAAAACCATAGTCTTGATCCCAACATTTCGAACAAACTTCTCTAAATTTTTTCCAATGACATGTCTCCACCAACAGGATCGGTATGAATATGTTACATATTTGTGTCATCCTGTCGAAATATACAAAGAAAATTAGTATTATCTCTTATTAGTTGTTCCGGTACTTTTGAGTAAGTTTGAGCTAAATAAAAACAATCAGTATTTTTATGTCTGCCACAAGTAAAATAGTCTCTTACCGTATCTTGATTATCTAATATAATATCATGAAAAACAACAACAGAATCGTTACAACAATGATCGACATCAGTCATTTCTTCGTTTGAAGAGAAAAAGTATGCTACTGGTTCATTAATTAATTTAATTGCAGCATCGGCATAATCTCTTAAAGCAATATATTTTGGTTGCTTTAAACTTCTCAAACATATGTATTGAGTTCCAAAATTACCATCCTGAGGCAAATTAAAAAATATATATCATAAGCTTGGTTTTACCACAACTATATGCGCTAAAAGTTAAACAACGAATGTTATCAGGTAATAATTCTCCATGACATTTTTTAAAAGTAATACTGTCGGGTATTCTTATTTTTAAATTCCATTTTATTCCTCGAAGTTTAGAATTTATTTATAATATACATTTTTATATGTAAATTGATAACATATTTAAGTTATCAGGCAAAAAATCAATCTTAAGTAGAAGTTTCATTATCCTTTAGAAACAGATGAACATTCGGTTGATTTAATTCAATTTTACACAACATATTTAACATCTAATATTACACAGCAAAATAATAAGCTATATTTTATAGATTAAAATGGGGTAGAAAATGTAACAGAAATTCCCGTTAGTCAATATAATGCAGATGATCTTGGAAAAACTATAAATACTATTTCTCCATTTAACAAAATGTTAGCTGGCATGATATGTTGTTTGACAAACCAGACTTTTGTTAAAATTTTAGGATTTACACAAAACAAAGTCTTAGAAAAAATAAGCTTCATCGGGCTGATACAATTCCTAAAATTACTCAATTTGAAACAATTAATATTTATTGCAATTTAGCAAATTGTATGGTTCTAGTACATGACGATTACAATCATAGAGAAACTAGTATTACTGCTTCATTTAAGCCTAGTGTTTCTTTCGGCGAAACAATTTATTACGAACCAAGTTACCCATTTTTTTTTCAATATAAACAGGTAAACTTAAAAAAATATAGTGTTATAATAAGAGATAAGAAGAAAATATTAATTGACTTTGATTCTTCTGAAATAATTGTAATATTAGAAATGAAAAGATAATTACATATTTGTACAAGATGGCTGTATTTCATGCTTTGAGAACTTACTGGACATTTATCTCCGCACTTTGACAACAACAGGAAGCAAGGCGATAGCTCCAGGCGCTATTTTTCCTCATCTGACAGATGGTGCGGCAGTATAGTTTTTTTCCTCGTTGAACCTACTACTAACTAGTACATTTCATTTCGAGGCAATGCCAGATATCGCACGAATGCAGTTTTTCCTCATACTCCCAACAAAGTTACGTGGCACTGGCGACGAACTAGTTTTTACGTTTCCAGAAACATTTTCGCTTGAACTGATGAAAAATAAGTTTGCTTTTGTATTTCTTTTTGTGTACAACTAAAAATTACAATATTTGACATCATTTGATCACCATTTTAACGATAGCAAAAAGTAATTTGTAAATGTTATATTAGTAATTATTGTGTACTTACCACAAATGGTTTATGTTTTTTAATGTAACTTATACATACAATTATTTAAACATACATTAAATAGGAAAATAGTCCATAGGCAGTGACAAAACTGTCTGTGGATAATAATGTCGGTATTTTCCAAAATATTTAATCTCCTTCCCTTTCTTCAAGTACGTCGTTACGCCAAAATAATATCGAGTCACTCCTGTGATGAGGAGAAAGGACTCGGGCAAGCCATTCCAAGAAAATGAGTGCGACACATGAGTGGAAAGTCTAAAGGATCGATGAAAAGGGAAAAGGCGCAGGTATTTTGCCTTTTTTATTCTACTCAAATATTGAACAATTTTTTTGTTTATTTTTTTAAGTAAATAAAGATAGATAATATTTCCGTAGAAACTGTAATGAAAGATTTAGAAAAATAATCGTCAAATTTAATACATCGAATTTGGAAATGTGTAGGGCCTATATAAACTTTTGATTAAACTGCGGTGTACTTGTTCTGTGGACGCTCGATTTGATGAAGTCAAATACCTAATCACTCAATAAAAAAATTTATGAAAATTTATTATTTTTATAATTGATTAAAAATATGGGAAGATGCAAAGTTTGAATTATTTGACATGGATACATTTCGTGGATTTGTTGTTTTAAATCTTTACGAAAATATTCACTAGTTTGAAACATAATTTCATAATATAAATAGTTATTGCACATTTAAATTGATTGAAAATTAGTTTGGGTGACAATAATATTATTATAATTATGTAAAATCAATTTATATTTTATATGGTTTATTTAATAAATAGAAGCAGAAAAATATATTTCTCGAACATGTTATATCTGTAAAACTGTTAAATCACATTCTGCATTTCCAAAAAATATATACAATAAATATGATACAGGTTACCTGTATTTACCTTGTAAGAGAATTGATAATGCTATATTATTAGAACTAATGCAATGCTATTTATGTCAAAAATATATTACAAAAAGAAGGTATAAAAAATAATTCTGAAACAAAAAAACACAATCAAAATATTGACGTTACTACTAGAAAATATTCTGTCTGCAAAATTGGTAAGTCTCATTCTGAATTTCAAAAAAATTAAAATATGTAATATGGTATATGTTATACTTGTTTATCCTTGTAGAAAATATGGTAATGCTAAAACACTGGAAATATTACCATGTTCTGTGTGTGGTAAATATATTACAAAAGCTGCTATGTAAAAACATTTAGAATTGCCATTACATGAATATTTAAAAAAATAAACCTGCTGATTTGTATTTTTTAATTGCACATTTTAATATATTTAATTTTTATATCTTTATAGAAACATTATACAATTTTTATTTGATTTTTACGTAATTTTTTTTGTATTTTTATTTTTTGAAACTTAACTAATTTTTTATAAATAGACGCAAAAAAATTAGAAAGAAAATGGAGGCGACGCTGAATGTCTTTAAAGGAAAAAATTAAATTTAAAAACATTTCTGAACTTACGATATACAACCATATTTAGTAAATACATCCGGAATAATAGACACAAAATTTGGCGCCGGATTTTAATAGAAATAGAAGATATGAAAGAGTTTTTACCAGATAGGTATATTAAAAAATTTAATGATAAAGTTTTATGTTAACAGCGGTTCTATACATTATTATTTTTGAAGAAATGATAAAATGTGATGTTTTATTCAGTTAATATGGCATATTAAACTTTTTAATGTTTTTATAAATAAAAGTGTCTATTTTTTCATTGTTTAAAAAACTTTAACTGAATAAATTTTTTACTGTTCTTGGGGTGAATATTTTTTGATGAAATCTTTTCTCAGTTCTTGGACTGAATATCTTTATTAGAATTTTTTACTGTTATGGAACTGAATATCTTTTAAAGAATATTTTTACTGTTATGGAACTGAAAATCTTCATTAGAATATTTTTACTGTTATGGGACTGAATATCTTTGTTAGAATCTTTTTACTGTTATGAGACTGAATTTTTTTGGTCACAAAACAGACGTTTGTCGTAGAACCGGTAAAAGACAATTACTAAATAGGATCCCGACAGAATAATGCTTAAATAAACCATGTGTAATGTGGAAACGAAACAAGTCAGTTAAGAAGTGATATTAAATGTATACCCTCTCTAAGGAAGGACACTAGAGGTTATTTATTTCGCAATGTTCTCAACATTTACTGAAAAAGGTACTTGTGAAACATTTTCGCTATTTATTAAAGTTACAATTTGCATAAAAGTTCTATAGTAATGTCATACTTAGTCTAATATAGTCATAGGATACGTAAATGTTTTTTTTTTTCTGTTGGGAGATACTGCGGACAAGTGTTCCGCTTTGGCTGCTACTGAGAGACTTCAGTGACAATTTGGCATTCCGAGAATGAGTTTTACTGGCCGGTCTTCTCGGTGCTGCCTGTAAAAATGGGAATGCTGCCTAAGCATACGTTGCTGACCGTGTTCTTCTCTGCTCCTCGTCATCTGATTCTTCTCTTTTCTTTCTCCATATACCTTGACATAGGGTAACTTATCCCAGCCTTCCCCACCATCACTGGTGACTCCAGGCATGGGCGAACCGGACAACTGCCCATGGTCCCATGCCTACTTAGGGTTGGGGAGGAGGAGACTACGGCAGGCTCACAGTTGCTGGTTAACTGGCCAGCGGAAATAATACCACTATCGGCAACTTAAAATCATCACATAAGCGCTACAGGCGAGATAAGGGGATATAAAACTGCGATGGTTACTTGAAAAAAAAAGTACCTAGATTATCAGTTGTACACTTATTACTGCTTTGTCACCTCATAGCGCATTTCGCTACCATTTTTTTTTTTCAGGGCTACCAATCAATGAACACTAACACAGTAATCTTCAGCAATTTTATTCCTCGACATCATGAAGTGGATGCGCTGCATATCAGTACAGATTTACATTGTTTGCTTTTAACAGTTATGTTGTGTTTTGTTTGTTCCGAAAAATTGAATTTAATGTCAGTAGTAAAGGGTGTGGCATCTTCTCTGAACTATAGTAATTTGATTGACGACTTTAGTCACAAGAAAATTTGCAAAATTCATACCTAAATTGCTCGTGCGTGTATGAATGCACTGCAGAAATTCTTGTTTATTTAGAAAGTCTTCATTTCCATAAATATGATATTTAAGTAATAATACATTTTAATTTCTTCATTAGATATTTTGAGTGACTCGTGACAGTGTTGCCTGGATAAATTATTATATTTTTATTTTGTTGATTGATATAATATTGTTTTAACTGAATAACTTACTAAATCACACATTACCTCATTTATCTATATTTTCACATTGTGTTAAATTGTTTGAGTTTCCTGTTATCTAGTTTAATAAACAATATATATTAAGGATATTTGTTATAAAAGTTTTATATGCATGTGTGTAGTGCCTATGATGTGTGTGTGTGCATGTGCAGTCACAGTTCATACTTAAATGACGAAATGGTTTTTGCTGGTTTGATTGCTACGTTTACGAGGGATCCGTCAAGAGTCAATGCCCGGCGCCCCGCAAAGACTAGGGTCTACACTTCCCTCCATCCATCACGTAGCACACTTTAACCTGTTTTTGCACTCTTCTCTCTATCAGTGTATCCCATTCCTTAAACATCAGCGATGACCGAAATTCTCTTCGTCCACATCATTCTGACCTTACTTCTCCATGTATCCTTCTCCCGCCTCGATTCCCATCACTGTACACCCTGAAGTTTCTGGACATCAGCAGTAGTCTGACAACCCATGGGTCCAAGTCATAGTAGTGGCTAGAGACAGCTGAAGTGAATACATGCTGCTATCTTGGGTTATTGATTTCAGACGAGGTCACCAATTACAGACATGTCCCAGCATGTCAACTCTCTATCATGTCAATAGGCGCTTATGTAAATTCACACGATGGAGTAGGGTAGGTTATCTCTGTCACGTGACCAAGTTTTGTAGGTTTCAAGGGTTTTTTAATGACCTGTAAAGATATTCGAGGTTTTAAAATGAGTGGAATAAAAAAAGTCTACATGTTGTCTGCGTGATAAATATTTTGATAAATGATATTGCCACAGTTTCTACATTTTATTGTTGTAACAATACAGAAACATAATGTATTTGTTAAAGTAATAATACGAAACATATGACCAATAATTTATAGTAGCAATGTAAACATACCAAGATATTATATTCAGTTTTCACTTTATGATTACCAATAATAATGGAATCTTTCATTAATTTGTCGTGCAGAGTCATTGCAAGAGATTTCTTGCAAGTTAATCTATAGTTTTCTCGCAATGATTCTGCAGGACAAATTAATGAAAGATGCCATTATTATTATGTCAAGAAGTGGAAAACTGTGACGCAAATGACGCCGAGTAGTAGCAAGCAGAGGAAAGGTGAACCAACAACTTGTGTTTTATATGATAATAATTGCGGTAAATGCAACACATTTGTAAGAAATGGTGTGCTTTGCGATCAGTGTGATAAATGATCCATTTTCTGAAGTGCAGCAATATAAAAGACGCAAAAGGAACAAGATCTCTGGCAGAGTGGAACTGTTCCCATTGTCTCGACAAACAACATGGCGAAAACAGAAACATGGGTTGCAATAAAGGACAAGACTTTATAGAAGAAGAAACGTTCGAGATGTTCGAGTACGAAAAAACTATCGAATAACTCAGAGAGAAAAATAAATCTCTTAGAGAGACAATAAGTCTACTTCAGAAAGAAACGAGGCCGCCTACTATGGGCAGAGAATGTTGAACAGGCGACATTTCTGAACACACACTACATACACCCAAACAACAATGGACAAAGGTTGCAAAAAAAAAAAAAAAACAAATAACGAAACAAGCTAGCCGAATAACTGCACCAAGATAAAGCACACCAGGGCATAACAGATTTCAAGTTTTGAGTGACACGACTAGTCGAGTTTCACCATCAGGATCAACCAAGAAGCCTAGCACCCAATACCTGAAGAAAACAACAAGGCCTACTCGAGTAAGCTAATAAAATCTCAGGATCAAGACGGAGAGAAAAGGACCTTCAGTGCTTATATTAGAAGACAGTCACAGAAGGAGAATAGCAGAAAGGGTCTCAAACATGGCATAAGCATTAAAGCAATAGGCTTCACTAAACCTGGAGCACCACAAAGTGAAGTGCTACGACCATTGGCAAGTGCATCAAACGTAGAAGATAATGATTATATTGTGGTAATGGAAGGGTCGAGTAATGTGGCACAGGATAAAGGAGCTGAAACAGTGACGTGCCTCGAAGCCAGTCTTGTATACAACAAGTACCAAGCACGAAAATGTTATTGGTTTCAGCTTACCACACAGGCATGACCTAGCTGGAAACTCTTGTGTGAATGCAGCTGTAAGTAACACTAACAAAATGTATGAGTCTGTATGTAAAAATTTTTCAATTGTCATGTATGTAAACGTAAGTAAGGTACACAGAGACATGCACACTTCCCGTGGCCAACATATAAATGAGATAGGCAAAATGCATGTGGCAAAAAATATATGTGAAGTTATCTCATCTGGTTGGGTAGCTAGTCCAAGAAGCCAACATTTCTTGATAAGTGGCTAGCCAAAAAAGTTAATGTAGTTGAAAAAACAGGCATGGGTAGGGAATCATTTAAGGTAAATGGACACTAACACTGCTCGATAAGTGGGTAATATTGCTGAAACCAACTAATGGCAACAAACATTTTTTGGAGCAAAAGGAACATATCTAAACCACACCTTCAGCAACCCTTTAACCAGCAGGCCAAAATTGATAAAAACATCTGACAATGCCCCTTTTCCAAAACTTTCAGGTCATAATAAGGATGCTACTTTCAAACAAAATCAGAGCAGGCAACAGTCAGCAACGGCAACAAATAATGCTGACAACGAATCAAATGAAACTGTAAACAAAGATGGAAATTGTAAAATTTGTAAAATATGTAAAAAATACTTGGCCTATAAAATATAATTTAAAAGTAAAATGTGTAAGATCTGTTAACATTCTTCATTGGAACATATGTAGTGTAAAACATAAAAAACTATTATTGCAGCAAATTTTGTGTGAAAATGAAATAGTCTTGTTTTTGGTTAAAATATGATGAAATTGTGCATTGTCAATTTAAAAATTACTACTTAGCTTCTGAATTTTGTCGTTCACAAATCAAGGGAAGGGGAGTTTGTATTTATATAAATTCTAATATTAATAGTAAAAAATTAATCTGAACATAATGATAAAATAAAAAGGTTTTGGAAGCATGTTGCATTAGCATACCTAAGCTGAATCTATGCCTACTTACAGTATATAAATCTCCTATTAATGAGTATTTAAAGGAGTTCTTTGATAGATTTGAAGAACTTTTAAAAAAGAATCATGAAATTATGCAAATAATTTATAGTATGAAGAAACTTCAACATTAATTTTTGTGATAAAAACAAAAACACAACATCTCTATTACATTTACCTTAACGATTTAATCTAACATACAATAAATAATCCTACTCGAATAACAGGTAACAGTAAAAAAAACATAGATAATTTTATTACAAACATAAATTTGAATGATCTTAGAGCTACAAATATTGAAACTGCAATATCTGATCATAAAGCTCAGATAGTAAACATGGACCACTCAATTTTGAGCCTAGCATATATTATTTATCTGTATCAAAGAAAAAGAGTTCGACGTGGTCGGTTTATTCACGAAAGTGATTATCCCGCGATTATGACGTTGATGGACCTATGCGGAAATAAAGGTGGCTGGAAGTAACGGGTGTTACTAAAAAGAGAAAGGGGCGCCAGCTGGCTTACGCGGGTGGCTCTCGGGCCAGCACGAGATTCCTTTGACCTCAAGATCGTGGCCGACAGCCGGGCTGATTTTCTGTATCTGCTGTCTTGAACGAGCGAGAATTAGAGATGTATGGAAATGTTATGGGCCGTTCTATGCCACAACAAACACACACAAAAGAAAGCACTGAGTCAAACTGTGACGCGGACCAAGCCGCGAGCCCTCGGAACAGCCCGTCGTGCGCACCATGCACCGAGGGAACACACCTAGCAAGCTGTACTGCAATCGCAATAGGGAAACCCTCCTGCCAGCGTGGTCCCAAGAGGCCACGGCGTCCCGACGCCACCCCCGCAGTCAAATGCAATGTCCAGATGTAGATAAAAAAATCCCCTAATCACGAGCCATTGCTAGGAATATGCCCCGGTAAACCTAAACGCAGAAAACACGCCGTGAACCCCTAACTTTCAGTGCAAGTGTTGTGTATACGTGAGGGCAATGGGGGCACTTGTACCGTGTAATAAAGCAACGTAAAAGGCCAGGGGTAACCTTGTTTCCTTAACATCAGCACCCTGGAAAGACTTGTCGGGTCTAACCTCAAATCCAGGTAAAAACACCCCTGCACCTAACGTCAAGATGGACTCGTCCAACCAGCAAACTCTCTGCCTAATTTCTTTAAATCCTATAATTGTTAAATTGCACTCTTTAATAATAACATTGCTCTCTATGTTTTTCATTTAATAATATTGAAGTAATTCTGTGTTCTTATCGTAATTTAAATTCATGTAACGTAAAATATTGTTTAACCCAAATCCTTCAAAATATAAATATGAACATTCCAAACAATCTTTTGGACACTAATCAGCAAGCATAATTTTTATTCAATTTTTAAGTGCTTTTGTTTGTATGTTTGTATTTGATTTTGTGTGTTAAGAAATTTTTGCGTGCTCAGCAGCGTGGTTTCCCTGAGCCCGCCAAGGCTTCCTCAGTTGACTACTGGCGGCGTGTCGAGGCGGTTCGACTCCGGTCGCCTGGGCATCAGCATCTCTTTTGTCTAATCATTTTTACAGCAATGGTTATTTTTCGCTTTCTGGAACCTTAAATCAAATATAACTTCAATGCCCGGGTTAACCCCTCACCCATGTCGACTCGTTTCGCACCCAGGGGCTTATTATACTTTATTTTCTCTATTCCCACCACATGGGATTTTGCCGCGCTTCGCCTACCGGACGGGCTAGGTCCGGGACCGCTTTCAACATCGCCAGCGTTGCATTGTGTACTGGAGAGCGATGTAAGTTAATAATAACGCCTTGCCTATATGTTTTTGTTATTTATTGACTTCGCAGCTTCACAGCGCTTAAGGGCACGGGACCCTACAACCCGACCACGTGTTTACATATGGGTGTACAGGTGCCCGAAATCCCTGCCAAGTACTTTGTTAGTGTGCGAATATGAGTGTGGGGAGGGCCACAACACTTTCCGAGAGTAAGTGTAATGCCGGAGGACGAAAAGAGTTTTGAAGCCAGCCATCGGCCACACAACCCTGAGACCACTCCACTTGTAACAGCTGAGTGCCGGTTCTCCGCTAACTGGCTGGTGCCTAGTCGGGAACGCTCTAAGAGCACGTCAGTACCTACTTTTCATAATTAACCATCTCCTCCACCCTCGTCCCAGTCAAGTAGCGCCCAACGTGGGGCTTCAGTTTGCACCGTCTAGTCAAGCTACAATCAGCGGGATTCAATTCGCGCAAACGGAACATTTGTGAAGAGAACAGTGCATCTAACCGGGAAATTTCGTGCACACCACGGCCACATGGTCACCATTGTACGCGACGCGGAGGGAAGAGTGCGTGAAGACGGCCATTTTGAGCCAACATTCCAACATCCACCCCCTCACCACCTATGCCGCTGGCTAGGAGGGAGGCAGAGGGTGCTGAAGTACAACCACCCCCTCCGCCCAGAATATCGATCGCCGAGGCAACCTCCCCTCCCGCGCCGCGCGAGGGAGACTGCCACGCCGAGACAGGTGACCTTGCGGAACAACAGCCGACCGCCGCACCGTGCTTCCGCGACCGTGCATCCACGTCTTACCGCGCCATGGCGTACTACGGCAAAAGCGATACCATCACCCACCTTTTCAATGACTGTCTTAGACAAATACAAGGAAAATCCGGTAGAACGCATGTGCCACATAAAGACCGTAAGCACGAGCTGGCAACCACAGGATCCCTTCCGTGACTTCCGCGAGGAACTGCTGCAGATAGAGCCCGTTGGCACCTTCACACAGACGTGCATGTATTGTGGGAAATTACGGCCAGATGCGTACAAGTGGACACATGTTGTGCCTACTGCCGTGTCTTAATGCACCGCGCAACAGGACTACTGGAGAACAACAACAAAGTGTGAAGGTTACAAAGTGAATGTGTGTGACAGCATGATGTACAGACACCACGGACCGAGCACCGCGCAGTGGGAGAGTTGCGCCTGGAAATACCATGAGAGTTACGTCTGTGCCACAGAGGCCATCCGGATGCTCACGGGACTGTTCCGGTGCGATCAGTGTGACACCGCCAATCTTATCAAGGCCAGTACGCGCGCGGACAATACTGTCAACCAGGGGAACTGTGACACGACTGCTATCGTAAACACAGGAAGTTGTAAACGCCCGCGCTGTCGCGAGATGGACCAACCAGCATGGTAGGCAATACAACAACAGGTGATGCAATACGGCAACACAGGAGAAATACCAGGTATGAGAGTGATAAATTTTCTCCTAAGAGGGTTGACAACCATGTACACAGCCGTCCATTCCAACCGGACTATAGCCAACTGCCACAGTACCCAAGCCAAATGCATTGGAACAAGGATTGCCTTAACACAGCTTCACGGGACAGGCGAAATGGCAATGTTGGTAGCCATTCGCAGGGAAACGGCCAGTAGGGGTCATGGGACATGACGCTCCTGGCGACCCACAGACAAATGTAAACAAACCTGAACTTACACCACAGTCAGCCTTGCTTAATCAGATCTATAGTAAACATCACCCGTCCTTGAAAATACTGGTTAACATCAATAATCTACACTGCTACGCCATTGTTGATATAGCAGCCTCACATAATTTTGTCCGACCCGAACTTGTTATCAACCGAACTGTTGGCCCTGTAAATCAGGCCGTACAACTGGCCACCCGGAATGGGAAGTGTGTAACCATCGGCCAAGCCACAATCACCATGCAAATACGTGACCTTGAGATAGCCACAACCGCATTAGTCACACCAGAGCTCAGGGAGGATGTCATATTGGGCCTACCTTGGCTCAAGGAACAAAACACAGTAGTATAGACTGCCGCACGACAGATACACTTTGGCACGACCAAGCGCCGCACTGCCTATGGTACTGGGCATCGAACAGGCGACCCACCAACTGCAGTACAGTTGAGCGACATTTCTAACAGCGTACCGCCCACGCACCAGGCTGCCTTCCAGCGCCTGCTAGATGAGAGGTGCGAGGTGTTCGTCAATGGTAACAAGCTGAGGTGCACAGCAGTGACAAAACATCAAATTCAGCCCAATACAGACTGACCTATATATACACCTAATCAATGAACACCAACCGCCCACCACGCACAAGCAACTGCATAAGTTTTTCGGGCTCATAATTGGCTGAGGGAGCACATACAAGGCTTCGCGACAATCCCCGCACCCCTAACTGCGCTACTGTCACGCCAGAAACGATATGTCTGGACTGCCGAAGCAGATGAGGCGTTCCAGGAGGTCAAACAGAAGTTCGCGCAGCGCGGGACCCTGTCACACTATGACTGCGAACTCATGCTTTATCTACAGACTGGCGCGAGCCAGGAAGGAATAGGCGCAGTTCTATGCCAGTACGGTGAATGAGGAGAGCGGCGCGGGATAGACTACGCAAGCACGAAATTCGGCTCAACAGACAGACGCGATCATGTGCACGAACAAGAATGCCTCGCAGTGTATGGGCAATTTAGGGCTACCGTGCATATTTGGAATACCAGCGGTTCGTGCTACGTACCGATAATCGGTGCCTAGTCTGGTTACAAATAATGCGAGACGCGCGCAGAAAGCTAGCAATTTGGTCAATGGCCCTGCAGTCATATGACTACGAGCACGTGGCCCATCAAGAAAATCAGCTGGCAGACGCACTATCGCTATCCCCCTGCCCTGATGCCATAGTGCATGACGAAAGTGACTGGGAGGAAATGCTATCACCAGAGCACCCAAGGCGGGAGGGGGCGCAGTTGTACCAACTCACTGCATAGGAGCGCCAGGAGAACATCAAAACCATACACGGTTGTGTGGTAGAGGCGCAGCAGGGCTACCCACAGTGCCAGCATAAGTGCCCGGAGTGCGAGAATGGGACAGTAGACCACTGAAGAGTGGTAGACGGGCGAGTAGAGAGCCACCCCCCTTCTCATGAGGGACCATGGAAGCTGTTCGTACCCGAGAGCGAACGAGCGAGAGTATTACTGCACGCACACGACAGCCAGTTCGCCGGCCACCCAGGCGCACACCAAATACAGCAGAACATCGCGAAACTATTCTACTGGCCCTGGGTGAACCATGCGACGAAACAGTATGCGCGACAGTGTGATGTCTGTAACCGCTGTAAGTCGAGATGCCCTGACGGCCAACAACAGCAGCAACCCCACATATCTACCAGACCGTTTGAGACAGCGGCCTTTGACATCATGGGACCCTACCTCAGAACAACAGGCGGAAAGAGGTTCATCTTGGTGGTCACCGATTTGTTCTCGCAGTGGACGGAGGCCTACGCGATGACGAGCACACGAGTCAAAACACTGGTCAGAACTTTGAACGTTGAATTCTACGCCTGCTGGGGGTACCCAAAGGTCCTGCTAACGGACAATGGCTCCCAATTCACCAGCCGGATGTGGAGAGATGCTTGCGAGAAGTGGGGCGTGTATCACCATATTACAGCCATTTACCATCCATGCGCCAACCCCACGGAACGGCGGAATCAACAGCTGAAAACGCAACTACGCATCTGTGTGTGGTGGAAGCATGAGTTGGGTGGAACATCTGCCGGCCACACTCTTCACACTCTGTTGCCGGATGAATGCAGCAACCGGCCGAACACCCGCCGCTGCCCTGATAGGTAGTAACCTGAAGCATCCGGGAGAGTATCACTGTGTCCCGAGGGACGAAGACAGCAGGACAAACAGGAGAGCGACCCAGCAAGATGCCATGCGGGAGAACCAACAAAGCTATACGAATCAGTGGCTAAAACACGCAAACCAACTATATTTTTGTGTTATTTATTGACTTCGCAGCTTCACGGAACTTAAATTAATATGCATAACTCAACTAATATTTGAGTTAGTACTGTCAGAAAAACCTCTACTTCATTCTAAAATATTTTGAGTCAAGAAAATTTCAAACTACTACGAAACGAAATTCACGACATTCAATAAATTGAAAGACTAAATGGGCGTGGTTATGATGTCAACATGGCGTCACACGACTTTCAAGAGATTCCATTCAATAAATTCGATAGAAATTTGAAGCAAGATTTGATGGTGTGAAAGGGCCTTTAAAAACATCTTTTACTCCAATAAATATCGTAATTTGTTCGTATTTCTTTTACATATTTATAAATGGAAAATGTGATGTTATTTAAGTGTCAATTACCTCACAGACAATAAAATAAGTCCCACTAAACTGCAGTTTACCCAAACACCTCACGAAATGTATTGCCGACAAACACCTAACTTGCTTATGAGAATAATACTGGTACACAGATGTACTTAGGTTTGTTCGCGTGGTCTGCCAGTCTGCCAGTTTTGTGCCAGTTCTGTTAGTTTTCTGCCAGTAGGCGTTCGTTTTACCGGAAGTGTTTTTTTGGTATGCTGTTCGTGTGGGACTAGTAGATGCCAGTTTTGCCAGAAATGACTGCCATTTCTGCTCATGCTCGGCGAGTAAGGGCAGAACTGGCAGCAATAAAAAAGTCACATGACGATGCTTGTTCAAAACAAACTCTCTCGTCCCGTGCTATACAGTGATACAATTTTTGTCCTTGCTGTAATAATCCAGTAACAGAAGAACTGTGCAAATTCTTTTGTTTTCCGAATTAATTAAAATCACCGTAGTTACGAACAAAGCCAGATAATGTTGCAGCATACTCGTAGTTATTTTGTAAATAGTGACGAGGTTAACCTGATGGTAAACGTGCATCAAACCTACATTTGTACTTTTACTGTCATTGTCTAAATAAATCCAAGATTACATTATGTGATATTGTATACAGTGGCGTCTCGTCAGGGTAAGCAAGGCAAGCAGTGCTTGCCCAGGCATCTTCCTGACAATTCTCTGATTATAATAAATATTTACTTGCAACCTTGTCTCTACTAGAAGCTAACTATGACTCGTGCAGATAAGTGTATCTTTTACGAATTCCGCTCGGATTACAACACTGTCAGTTGCAAGATAAGAACTCGTAAACA
>PNEQ01012187.1:0-17507 GCA_003012365.1 Medauroidea extradentata | reverse complement strand
TACTGAGTATAGCACATATTCAACACCCGTGCATTTAATGAGTACATATTGTAGCTAAAATTTATCGGAGCACTTTAACGTAAATGTAAACATTGTACAAGACTATGTAAATAAAAGCACGTGGCAATGTTGATGTTTACATGTAGCGGAAAGATATAAACTGGCAGAAAATAGAAATTAATCAGGGCTTTTTTTAGTGTTCACTTTATTCCGAATCACCTATAGTGGTCACCATCCGCCCTCTCTGTGCTCAGCCTAGGAGCCGAGGCCTCTCGCTAGCAGCTGGCCTAGGAGAAAGAGTGGTATGACATGATAAAAGAGCAGGATCCGTCAGCAGTACATGTGTAACATTGACAACTGCATCTCAGCTTGCAATTTGTGTGGATATATAAATGATTGAAGACTGAATGGAAAGGGATTGGTTCCATTTATTACTGCAGACAATTACATGATGGGTCCTTAGACATAAGAAGATTATGAGTTCGTGTTCCTATCCAGCAAACATTCCACTGGCAATTTACTAAGGGAAGGTCAGTTGACTCTTTTTTGAGGCGAGATCCAAAAGAGATGTACAAGTCCAGATGATTAAACCTAGAGGCAGTAGATGCAGAATATTTTATACATACAGCCATGCTGTCTGCAGGCGTGTGGAATTTGTGAAAAGCACGGAGTATAAAAGATAGCCCCTGAAACAGTTAACAAACAGAGGTGACACAGTTTACTATGTGGAAGGAAAGAACTCGTGTTAGGAAGACTGAGCAGTATTTTATAGACGTATAGGCAAGGACATAATTCTCCCCAAAAATTGTTAATTCTGTTACACCTGCCTTTCATTTGAAACAACCACCCAGTTTATACTAACCTCCCATCTGCAGAGGAGACCACAACCATGCGAGCAAGACACAGAAGGTCATGGATGACAGGACCCAATTGAAGGCTACTGCATGGAGAGATCTACACCAAGAAGCTATATCAGTGTGGCAGGTAAAGGTGTCAGACCAGAAAAGGGTGCAAACCAGGTTTCCGTTGAACTCTCCTCTGGGTAAGGTAAGTGGGTTTTATGTCTCTTAGACAGCAAGGTCATTACAGGTGGTGACACACAACTAAATACAATGACAGGAGCTGGAAGAGGATTGGCCATGCCATTGTTAAGGGATCATCCCAGCATTCATTTTGGAAACCATAGAAAACCAAAATCAGGGTGGCCAGAGCCAGCGATTGAACTTACGTCCTCTCGAATGTGAATCGTACGTGTTACTGCTGCGCCACCTCGTTCAGTACTCTCTACTGGGAGAGAACTTCTGAAGTGTTAGGGATAGCTAGAAAATATCCAAAATCTAACCCCACTTTTGACCCCTTATTACTGACCTCGGCATGCCTGTAGAAGAGTTAAGAGTGGCCGGATTCATTGATGTATACATAATATTAGAGAAATACAGTCATTTCTCGGTTTAACAACTCTAGGGACTGAAAAAAATTGTCCTTAAATCCAGGTGTTTTTAAACTGAATGATAAAAGTATGTTTTGGACTGCAGGTGGGACAAAAAAAATACAGTTGTTAAAGAGAATGAATCTTTAAACTGGAAGACCTAAAACTGAGAGATCACTGCAGTGCACAATTCAGTAGCAGAATCTATCAGCTCACAAATATGAAAAGCCCAGCCAAAACCAATTATAAAAATATTTCATATTTTTTATTTAGGCATTTTGGAATGGGATGTAATGTAAAATAAAAGTGCTAGTCTAACAGAATAGTATTAGCACCAAGGCTGGAAAATAAAACAACATAGGTTCCTCTTGTTATGATTTTTCATAGTGTACTTATTAAAAAATTCTGTATACTGTATTTCTACAAAGAATTTTTGTAAAAGTTTGTGTTGTATGCAATTATTGAATTATTTACACTCCAATGTTAGCAGCTCATATTATCATTTGAACCTTGGTAAAACAAAAACTTCATCAATACAAAGTGTTTCAATTTCTCTTAACGATGAGACTAGAATTTAAATAATAATTTAATGGTAAATGGAAATGCAGTACAGCATGTAGTTTAAATGATATATGGCAAAACCAAGATTTTAATAGTACTGGATTATACTAGGCAACAATTTTACAGGAATATAAAAAATAATACAATTTATTGGGGAAAAATACTTTAAAATTAAAATTTGCAGAAAAATCACAAAATATCGCAATAAAATTTATTACAAATAAATTAGTGAAACTACAGCGATAAAATACAGGGTTTGTATGGTTACTCCTTGTAACTGGCATTACACGAGATAAAACACCAAAAAGAAATGTGGAAAAACAGTAAAAACTGTTGTGATTTGAAACAAGAGTGCAGTACAATGCCTGAAGGCAGACTGCACTGCAACATGTGAAGTAAAAAATATTAAGTCTCCCATTCCAACTCCTATTGCCAGTTACTGCGTTCATCTTGTTTCAACACCTAGCTATAGTTCTTTACTCTTTTCTCTTATCATGATCTTTTTAAGTCAGGGTCAGGTATACAAGAGAAAATGCAAAACAGCAATTTTTTCAATGAAAGTAGGGTCACAGAGAGAGAGAGAGAGAGAAAGATAAAGAAAGAGAGAAAGAGATATGGAAATAAATTTCACACACAAGAGGCAAAAAAGAAAGCCAGCCTTACATTGTACTTGTTTTTTAATGACAGTAGGTTACCAATGTGAGACTAACACCTGAAAACCGCCACCATGCCCATGGGTGTAACTGGAGAAGGGGAAGGGGTCTAAGACAGCATAGCCACCTCCAAAATTAAAATTTACCTTATGCTACTGACTGCTGCATGTAAAGAGCATTGTAACATTATATGGGGGAAACAGGACCTCCCCCACCCTGCTTTTCAATGAAGTTTACAACATAACCATTGTCTAGTCCTGTTTCCTTAACTTATGTGGCAAACACAACAAATAACATACACACTACATATATTTTCTAGATTAACTTGTATAGTCTGATACACAAAAATTATGTCTTTTTCTATTTCTGGCTTTGAATATGAATGCTAAAAATACACACGTTACTGAATAACTGAATAACTCAAAACTCTAAATACAATATCAGTACCTGATTTAAAATGCAAAAAAAAATTTAAGTGAGCAACACCAATAAGTGAATGCAACAATATAACGGTAAGAGATGCCACAGTTCGCAACAAGGTAGGAATAAGTAAAATCTGTTCCTACAAATATGACTCGTTGGGTAGAATAAGTTTCTTTATGATCACTTGTTGTCATCAATGTTGAAAAAGTTTTCAGACTGTTTATGTGAATTCCTCTACTAATTTGTTACAATCTGCTTAAAAATGACCTGGTATAAAACACTACAGTGGAATACAATGGCAAGAGTCATATGTCTATAAGCTAGGTCACCCTAACAAAAAACTTCAACTTACCGGCATTTGTTCTTTTGTTTTGTCAGACACCCACACCTACAGAAAAGAAAAAAAAATCATGAGTATTCTAGTATGTATGTGAGAGCAGGACAGGTTCATAGAAATAAATACAGTATCCTAATACCCTCCCAAAGACAACCTAAAAGAATCTCAACAGTTACTGTCCATTTGTGTCTTCACCATATCAAGCTCATAATAAACACTGCATACAGATCTCTTTGCAACATTAGTGTGCTTATATAATCTCAGTTCACTCTAAGTTGAGTTCTGAAGTAAACAAATAAAGTAATATCATTGCACTTCGCTAGCTTCTAATTGGCTCAATTTGTGCGTCGCGCCGACGTACTATTTTCAACCGACAAAAGTGTGTACAGGAGGCATCATACGAAACAACAACGCAGTATATATTAAAACAACATTGCGTGAAAATTTTTAATGTGTTATTGACATAGGGAAACAAAAATTACATAAAAACTTGATAAAAATATTGACATCATGTGCAATTATGACTAACGATTGTATTAGAATATTCTGGTATTAACGTAACAGAAATTTGGTACAACATGCAGAAAAACAATTGTCAACAAAATGAGTGATTAAACTTACTGTAAAATCCTACTGGATTATTTTATACTTCGTTTTTTAAAAATTACATTTTATAAATCACCAAACAATCTGTCGATAATTCACGATACATATTGTTTTTTTTTTATATATAAAAGAATGCTATGCAAGATTTTTATTCTTGCCTTATGAACATCACCACAGCTTGTTTAGTAATGAAGACATATACCCACGTTTCGAAAACCATGCAAGACATTTTTACTGTTCACATCCCGCATCACATAAACTAATCCCAATCCGCAAGTGACGTAAATATAAACCGACGCGAGGACGGAACAAAATAGATCACGGAACTTTGGTTCGGACCACGCGGCTGTGGATCGGACGAACTGCAACGGAAAATTGACGAACAAACAAAAAACATTCGCAGTAACCACAACATTGATGCGTTAACGTTCAAAAATACTTCGAAAAAATAAAACATTATATTTGATTGTGATATTTCTGACATATTTTTACCACAGTAATTATTACTGAACTAAACTTTTGGTATTTTCAGAGTATCGTACATCTCTAAATACTGGCAAGTGTACCAAGAAACTCGTACGTTTAACAGTGCGTCAGTAGTTAAATAACTCGTGAACCAACTGTACGGACATGTCGTCTGCTAACCATAATTATAGTAATAAACATATAGCGTTGTAGATTGTGTTTGCAACGTCTGTATATTTTAGATATTTGTTTTAATAAAACTCTCTCAGTAAGTGATGGAGAGGTAAATTTATATGTACACGACAGATAACAAAGATCTATTTCTTATGCAAGATCACAGTGCACGGTGGCCAATGAACATGTCTGTTTATAATTTGCTTTGTTTATCCTAAAACTCAACTAAGAGTGAACGGAGAATAGTTTCCACAATGTCTATCACTACATGGCTCAGCAACTTTGAAAGACAATGTCTTCAAATCACACTAATAACATTGCATTCCCTTCCAAAAAGCTGTCTGGAAGGATTCAATTTCCAAGTGGTTTACAGTTGGCAGAAAATAACAACACAGCAAAGTTACAAACACCTTGATCAGTCTTATTAAACACTGAGCTGAGGAACTTACTAGAGAAATCTGCAAAACATAGCAAGACATGACGTACCTTGTTCACAGAAACACTGACAGCAGATGTTTTCTTATAAAAAATTAAGCAGAAAATATATAAAAATTGCATATTGAGCGACATAAACTGTCAAAACTCAGAATATTAGTTAATGTTAATGAAAATGACAAAGCAACAGCAAAAAGTGGTTGACACCCTTCGTACCTACAAAAATAAAAAAGTGACCCCCTTAAAATGCATATATTTGTACCGTCAATATTCTAGCACTTGAAGATGAATCATGAAGTAATGTGACCTACATAAAAAAACATTTAAAAAAAGGCCTTCTCATATCAACTGTCATAGTTTTTGTGCAAAATGAACATGAAGCTTGGGTGCGGTGATACAGGTGCTACAAAAGAACAATTTTTGTTACACAGGTCACATTACTCTACAAGCTGCCTTCATATGTCAGAATATCCTGTCGGTACAAATGTTGTAAATATTTTAAGGGTGGCCCCTGCTTTAATTTTTGTAATGGTGGAAGGTATCAACCAGCATTTTCCAAGTGTTGTCAGTTAATGTTGATCAGTTTCCAAATTCTAGGAAAATTAAATGTTTTCAATTTCGACATATTCAAAGGAATCTCCCTTAATATTATTACGTACGTACAAAAATCCTACTGTATTTTCTGATTAATTTTTCAGAAGGACTTTCCAGCAAAAATTTAACTGTTTTTTTAAGAACATAATGCACATAACACATAAAGACAATCTTTATTACATACAATAAAAGGCTTCATATTAACTTTTGAGAGAAAAACTGTAATAGATGTTCCTTAGTAAATATTGCAAACAATTTAACCAGTACCTATTTAAATCCAAGTCATACTTATTTATAATTTATTGTCGTAAGTGCTCTAATTCTGATATTCAAAGCAATTTAAAGTCAAAATGGTAGAATTAGGATTTAGAGCAACAGATGTAAAAAACTAACCATATCTTTTATTCAAAAGGTGTTACGGAAAACCTCCCAATAATACTGTAGTTGAAAAAAAAAAAAACTGATAACATGTTAATATAACACCTTAACTTCTGGGAGAAGAGACAATTTTTCATGAAAACTGTCTGTATTGCAGCTGCAATTTTTTTTTCCAGAAAGTTAAACTAGATTTGGGCTACTAAAGTTTAAATGAGGAAATTCTTGACACACAAAATATATTATTTATCTAAATCCAAGCACACCAGCAAACATTTGCATAACTAAATACTCTTTTACTTATTTTTGAGCCAACTACAGTGCAAAAGAAGTTTGTGGTTAAAAATACATATAATGCAGCCTAAATATCATAAACACTATGTGGAAAATAGAAAACAGGCAGTTCTCTTCTGAGGTGCAGGAACAAATATCATGTAACAGAGTTTACAATATTTTCCTTTCTGAAAGTTTTTTTTAAATATTAATAAAATTGATATTGAGATTAACACAAGCTAATTACTGTAACAATATGATTAACACAACACAACCAAATTGCTTTAAACAGGTCAAGGTAAACACAACTGACCTGGCCTCACTGATTATTTCTTGATTGACAGGGAAAATAAATTATAAGACGTCAGTAACTGGGTTTTTCAGCAGTCATGATACATTTGAACATTTATTGCTCCATAAAAATATACTGGTTTGAGATGGTTGAAGAGTAGTTACTACAGTTTCTGCGTAGAGTCAGTCGCTAGACTTCATTAGAATCAATTCAACAAAAGCGTGTGCATGAACAAACATACTGCTCGACAAACCTTTGTGTGTCCGCGGAAAATATGTGAACTACAGTTGTCTCCCTCTCTGACACACTAACTTGTCACTGGTACTTCGGAAAATGGTAACATGATGCGTCTTATGTAATTATAAGCCGGTTACAGTTCAAACATTCAGGACAAATCAGTGGCTGCCCATGCAGCTTCCCACAAACTCACCTTCGACTCCTGTTTCCACACCAGAATGGTGATGGCACTACCACTTCTAATAGCAATAATAATGCAGAACTGAGATGCTGGGAACTAGCCCACCAATATATCATCAAATCCAGACAAACTCCAGGCCTAAACATCAGATAATCTACTTTTCACTTTCAAACTTCCCGCCACTCTAGTTCGCCCTCTGGCCGCTAGGTGTACTGGTACAACCTTCATCAAGTCGGCCATACTGCAGTGTACTATCGCTCACCGCCCGATGAAGCTGGCTTAGCCAGCGAAACATTGCGACTGCACATCCACGCAAAATGTGTGTTGTCATTAAGTGTGTTATATGTTCCTTTACATGCAGTACAGCTCTGTAAAAACTTGTACACTCATCTACATTTTATAGTAATTAGTAGCCTAGCGGCCTTTTCCCACCTTTACATATATTCGTTGTTTAATAAATTTGTGTTAGCCAAAGCTCTGCACACCGCTCAGCGGCTTGAGCTTGTGGGCACCTTACTGCCATGATTTTCTTTCTCTTTAGATTGAGATGAGAATTTAAGTATAAACTTTAATACTCAGTTAAAAAATTAAAACAGCTTAACATCAAGATCACAGCTAACGAGAAGTCATGGTAGGTATTTGACAGTAAACAGCCTGACAAAATACTTACAGACTTTTGAGTTTGGACAAAAATCTGTCAATACAAACCTTATTGTTAAAAACTGCAGAAAATTGAATCCTTCCAAATTTGTATTAAAGAGGTGCCACAGTACTCTGTAGATGAGCTTGTGAATTGCTGCATTAGAGAATCTTGAATTTACAAGTGCTCAATTATACAAGGCAGTAATTTCATATGTCTGAGGGGAAATTTTTTTTTGTGAGTCCTCAGGCATAAAATACATATGCTGTGAAATAAAACAGAAAAAAAATTACAAAACCTGTTAAAATTTGCAGTACTTATGATAAGAAATGAAAGTGTAGTACGGTGCCTAAAGACAGGCTGCCCGAGTAACAGGTTAAGGAAAAAAAGAACATGTAACAAAGTTTATCTTAAGAATGAGATGATACCCCAGTAACAACTTCTTGATATTGTAACACTATGGAGTGAGATTTTAAGCACCTACTTTAATTTAGAAGAGAAGTAGTAAGTATGTTTTCATTTAAGCTGATGTTCAGATTTCGTATTTTTAAATATAGCCTACGTGTCGGCCAAATTTTCAGTTTTATATAAAGGTGCCCTTCTACAGACTTGTGTACATATTAGTATTCTGGCTTTGAACCTCAGAGGATCGTATTTTCCACGCACGAGCCTGGTGCACGTAATAAACTGTCAACTAGGTGCCAGACAATATGGAGGTAAGTTGCGGTGCGGTTCACCGCCACCTATCGGTTGAAATTTTGTAGCATTGTCGCTAATTACAAGAATTTTTTTTACCATTGCTTGTAATGTTTATGGACAAATAATATTTTGGTCCGATTGAAGCCAGATTGTGCGTGTTCCATTTATTTATTTTTTGAAGTGCCGTGTTTTGGTGTCCGTATGCTTCGCACACGTTTTCTGCCAAGAAGAATATGGAGGACGTGAACATAGTTTTTTGTGTGAGCACGGCTGTCCATGGTTGCTGTTAGTCCTTTCGGTGCACATGTTCGCACTTGCGCCATTTCCTTTGTCTTGAGGCTTCTGTCTTGATTTGGCTCCTATTAACCGTTTTTAGAAAATATCTCTGTACCAAGTATTGTGGCAACTTATTACTCTTCAGTCTCAATAATATAGTTGGAATTATATTAGTTACTTGGCTCAAATTTGGCATTATGGTTGTCGCATCCGGTTGCAAGCAATCTTGGTCAGTAGGAGATAATTTTGATACAGATTTCATTGCTCTACAGTTGGCTGTGAATACGATGCCAGTTGTGGATGCTCAGGAACATGCTAGGCGCATGGTAGAATTCGAAGAGGATTATTTAGCTGTCATGGAGATGGTAGCTGCCCGCAAGGAGGGGTCAAAAGGCCAGATTTTAATCACTTCTAGTACTATGGCCCATCAATCTAGGGTAGCCTTACTGAAGATCACTACGCAACTTTGATGGGAACTGCAGGCAATGGCCTAATTTTTGTAACAAGTTCAGCACTATCATATTTAATAATGCTGATGTGGCAGCAGTTGAGAAACTTTTCCAAACTTAAGGCTCTCGACGCCCCGGTAGAGCAACTGCTTCCAATCCTGTGCAAGTGTTAGGCCAACTCCAATCACAGCAGCAGCTCACACTTGGTCGTGAGTTACCCACTCTGGCAGAATTAATCTCCTTCTTTGATAAACATTTTGTGCCTGTGAGACTGCGAGTTTGGCAGCCAGCAAAAATATTAGGACTTACTCTGCAAAGCCCAAACCTTCACTTACAGTTCCCCTTTGGAGACAGCCTTGTATAAGTTCCACAAGCAGTCACCCAGTGTTTGGTGAGTTCCAACCAAGCCAAGTGCACACAAAGTTTTCAGTTGCTAGGACTTTGGTGGCTGAACTCCTAAGCCACAGTATTTAATTGTCGAGAAATGCAAGTTGTGTATAAACTGCCTCACACCGTTCGAAAAGTTGTCTGCTGTCGTGCTGCCAAAGGCTCGAGTTGGTTCGTAAGAATACGCATCTTCCCATACAGGTATTATTGAATACAATGGTCAATGTGGCATGGTATAATGTCATTAGATCTGAAACAAACAATTTTACTCTAAAGAAAAATATTTTTAAGTAAGGCTGAATTCTGTATTTTGACTAAAGTTTGTGATAAACTGTCACCGGTTTGAAACATGGCAATGCAGACCTAACATACATAAAATAAAGATATTGCACTATTCTTTTAAAGCGGCACAGAAGTTTATATTCATGTGACTGCCTAAAACCTTGTTGGTTTAAAACTATTATATTTCGTAACCTGAAATCATGTCTCAATATATACATGCCTCCCATACTGAAAAGTGAGCCAAACAAAGCTTTAAAAACTGATAGCTACATCCAAGAATTAACAAATGTAACAGTCATTCACGACAGGTTGTTTCTTTCTTCATACGTGCAAGCTCTGGTGAAGTATATTTAAAAGTAAATTAAAATGATGATATTTAAAAGATAAACGAAAAATTAAAGATGAAATAAGTTCTGGATTTACTATACTTAATTACCTTCATTCAATTATAGCTATAGTCTGTCTCACAAATGAATTCCATTTTTTGACAGTTTTGAAGGCTATCATGTGTACCAATTTCTGCAGGAAATAATTTTTAATTTTGATAAATTGTACAGTTTGAGATCCAGCAAAGTGTGTTTGTGAAAAAGTTACTTGTGGCAGAGAAAAACGCTGCTTATTTCATGGAAACAACTAAAAAATAAATGCAAACACAAATGTCAAAAAGTGGAATTCTTATATGAGATAGACTATACAAGGGTACATGTTACAAACTACAAATTAAATCTGCTGCCAGCTCTTATGTAGGTTTACCAAATCAGTTTCATTCAAGATGCAAATATCACACCAAAAAGCAGGTAAAGACAGTTATTATAAGTATGTGCTGAATGTCACAGTACTCTTCATGTAAAGCAATGTCTCTGCTGTAATAGCAAATTAAACATGCAAACCAATAATTAGTAAAAATTTAATTCATATCAAAATGTGCTGCTGAGGAAATAATAAATAACTGGAGTGAAGGTAACCAGTGCATGCACCTAAATACTCCTTACTTTGATCTTACGTGATTAGGTGGCTAAAAGAGCATCTCAGTACCCACAAATACATTAGAAGGGAACACAGGACAGCTCTATTAACTAATAGCAATGACATGTGCAGGGGTGGATCATGCTCTATGTTTTGGGGGTAAGAGAGGTCATTTTTTAAAAAACATGCTATGCCCACACCCCTAGTCAGAGAAGACAGGTCCAGGGGTTCAGCCTCTGGAAAAACATACTGTAGTTTATATTGTGCTAAATGGTGCTATTTAAGGCATTCCCAAAACAAAAAAAAACTGAATATAACAATTTAAATTTTCTAATATTTTGATATTAACTCTACATGAAATGTCAAAAAGGGGTGAAATGGTTGGGGGGGGGGGGGCTGGATCTGTGCCTGGCGTGTGACATTTTGAGTAGTTTCTCACTAAATTACTTTAATGAGCCACTGTAGAATTAATTAATTTTAATTTTACTAGTATTATTCATCTATCAAATCATTCTTCTAGATACTCCAATTAGGTGCATGCAGGTGAGGAAATTTACCTAGTTTGTCTTTATTGTTTTAGCATTGTAATTCGTAATGATGTTAACCTTACCAATGTTATGTGAATAAAAGAATGTGAAACTTGTAAACAATAACAATACTGCGCAATACAATGGAACACCAATTATTCTTCTATATGTTCTTATATTTATATGTATTCTGAAAATGTAACATCAAATGGTACACTACGAAGTTGACCCCCGTACTTAAAAATTAAGTTTTATGAAAAAGTATACAGTAACATTCACACGAATAAGATAATTTACAATGAAATGATATGACAAGAATTTCTTTAGGACTTTGAAAAATTCCTAACTAGAAAAGTTATTTTCATTACAGCAAAATTTTTTTCAAAACTAATTTTTTTTAGCACAGAGTAGAATTCTAAGTTAAAATATTTTTAGCATTCAGTAGAACTCTGAATTTATGAGAACTGGATGTTATGAGGCATCAAGAAACCATCCAAAAATCATAACTTTGCTGAAAAAGAATTGAAAAACCTGAGCCTCAGTGCTTTTACCTTTGATGCATGGTGATAGACACTGTACTCTAGCTATTAATTTATCAATGCTCTCCCTTCTCTCTCCCTCTCTAAAAAGAGTCATCCAGCCCTCTGCATAGCTAACAATTTTGGTTATATTTTTCTTCCTAATCTAGGTTCTAGTTCCAACTACTTCACATCAGTGACTACATCTAATGCCATCTACGAGTCTGAATCACCATGAGCATAAGCTTGACACATTTCATTCGTAACAATTGTATTTTTTACTACTTGTGTTCCACCACAGATTTGCATTACCCTTCATTAAAAGTACAGTTAAGAAGTTCGCTTACCTTAAAACGGTTTTTTGACTACGACCACATGCCACTATTACCCATTGTATTTTACTTGCTGATATTTATGTTTGTTATTAAACATACTTATTTTCAGTTGGTCTTTTTAATTATTCTAATTAACTTATTTAATGTAAATCATTTACTCTTTCACTTTAGGGAACATCAAGTCGATTAGCTGGGAGTTTCTGCACTGTCTCGCGCGCCCACACGGAGTAGTTTCATACAGCGTAGCTGGCCTCCCTGCCCAGAACCCACCTTGCTCCTGCTGCTCCAAATCCTGTTATCACCACCCCCTCAAGAGGCCACCCACTCTGCTCGACCCCCTAAGGATTCTGGTATAAACAGAGGGGCTTCAGCTCTGCCTTATCAATTGTCACGGGATCGGCCTAACCTCCAAGTTTCCTTGGCACTCGCCCTCCTGAATGGTTGATATGCACAAGGTGCCATTGGTTCACTCCTCTCCGAACTTTTGGTTGATGTCCGTGAGGTGCCAACCGTTTACCCTTACCTTACCTACCTTCATACCATACACGCTCGGGTTGATGTCCGTAAGGTGCCCTAGTCCCACACAAAACAGTCCGTCACAGGTGAGGTGACCTCTGTGATACCCATTGTACAGTTCACCTGATGGTGAATTCCTTTTCCCCAACCAAAAAGTCTCACTTTTCCAAACTGAGTGTCAAGTATTGCTCGGTGGTGACACCGTGAACCTGGCCTGCATGCGACATATTCGCTCCAGATGGATTCTGTTAAGTACCGTGCACAGTATTTTGAACGAAGTACGCCGGAAGTAATATCTAAGGGAAGTTCCCCGAAGCCACATAAGAGCGAAGCCCAATTATCCAGTACTGCTGTTTGCCGCATCAGCAAGTAGTTAACTGTAGAGTCATTAAAAAAGTGAAAAATGTTAACTTCTAAGGCGTCATAATAATTGGAGACTGTATAAATGAGAGAAACCAGTATAATCCGTGTACAAACAGACTTGTGATCTTCCAGTGACATGTATATCTCGCCTGTATATAGCTTCAATACAGTGGTTAAACTTATTCCTTGTCAATTTCTTTTATGTCTCAACCAGAGAGTGAGCCTAGCAAAAGAAACAATATCAGCGATCGGGAGGAAGCAGAGACAAGCCGCCATACTTAGATATAGTCAGTGCGATCTGCCACAGACAGACCTAAGCCAAGTCATACTTCCTGCCATACCTCTTGAGTGCAAAGTCCACACCCTACCAGAGCTCTGCACTTCATACTCTTCTAAACAAACTTTGCCAACAAAAGCAGACCTACGTAAAATCTTGTGGGGAATGCAAAGACTCATACCATCCCTTATAAGCCCATTGAATACACCACCATGCCCTAAGGCAGGGCCAGTACAGAAACTACTGAACGAGTGGCACCCTCCTGCCAGCATCTCTGCAAAGAGGCGGCACTTACTCGAAACACTCTTATAGGTGAGTGGCAACAGCCTAGATTCATAAAGTAAAAATGTCTGTCCCTTGAGAACCACAGTGACAATACCTGGCCCAAGTTTGACCACCACTTGTCAAGTAGCTCTAGCTCCATTACCTACCTTGTGCCACCCTGTCTCACACTCATACCAGTCCGTACTCGGTAGGCGGTTACTTCAATATTTACTGTGCAAAACATAAGAGGTGACAAGCTGTATATTTCCTTGAGTAGGAACACATAATTATAACAAGAGACGTATTTCTACAAAACACTTTTGGCGTTAATCAAGGAACAGGACTGAAATATCTTGGTGACAAAGCTGCATTTGCTGCTGCTGACCACAGCCCCCAGACAGTGTGCTGTCTATCTGCCTGCACACATCCAAACCTCTCCAGTGTAAACAACAGACTGAGTGATGCCAACCAGCCCACGGACTGAGCCGGCTGGAACTGAAGTGCCCCAAACGGGGCTATAAGAGCTACGTGTTTGAGAATACAGTACTGTATTTTGAACTGGCTGTGAATTCTGTTGAGTCATGTAATTAGAAAATGGGTGGGATCTCATACATATATAGGGGCTTTGAGCTTTGTTCGGATCAGTGGGAATCAGCTAAGCAACTAAGAAGGATCCAAGCCTTACGTTACATCAGTGTTGAGATCTAAGATGCAAGAAGTTTATTTTGGCATAGTGCGTTCAATGTTATTGTAAAACTGAATTCGTCGTTACTATGAACACATGCAGCAAGATGTAACTGTACTTTGATTACATGTAACCACACCTGTTTTTAAGCATGTTAGAGAAGAGAGTTTTGATGCTATTTAAAATAGGGTCAGTTGTCTATAACTCTTGCGGTCATCATACCCAGTATGTACAGATTTTACACAGAGGTTTATGTTAGAAGACATTAATGTCTACTGAATTTTGGAATAATGTAAATGTTTGCTAGTTTAGCAGTTCGAACTGCACCTTCAATTAACCACGCCATTTTTTATGTTGATTTGTTCAAACATGCAGTGCTATCTGCACAGGCAGCACACACCAACTGTATGCGTAGCATGGAAAGTGAGCGGCAGCTGACTGACGAGAGCAGAAACTGGTGGACTGATAGAACGCGACTGGAGTTATATGACGGTTTCATGTTCACTGTACTTTCATTTGCATGTAATAAGGGAACACCTTGACAACCACACCTAAAAAGGACCTACTACAAATGTGTGACTTTACACTTACATTTACTTTCACGAAATGGAAACCTTGACAATGCCAAGCTGTTAAGTTAAAGTGATGCGTGAAGGAAAAGCATGTGATCTTCTTGGCCAATCACTTACCAGAAGAAATACTGTTGTCTGTTGTGCTATTTTAATGCAAAAATAGCATTTTGTAGCATTTTCGTATTTTCACTCACTATACAAAACTTTAATTTTAAACACAGATACAGAACACACTGAACTTTGGCATGGAGATCCATATCCTCTCGTGAAAAAATAACTATTACTATGCATTACAATGCAGGGTGTCTACTGGTCTTATATTCCAAAAATCCGTAACTTTTTAGTGACTTTTGGGGCCCATTTCCTATCGAATTCGGTGACTTTTTAAAATTAAAAAAAGTAACATTAAATTAAGATTGGTTGGATACAATCTTCATCTCAGCACTTAATATTGGTATCCTACACAACCTAACATTCACAAACATGCTTTACAAGCTCTGCCATGTCCTCCATCCCACCACTTCCAACCACATATCTTGAAAATGGCAGTTGCCCAGCATCTTGTAAAAAACGCAATCACTGTTTGGCATACACAAAGACTTTCTTCATTTTTTATCAGAAATCAGAAACACTGTCAAGTTAATGAACAGTATCTACAACTACCCAGCCTTACAGAATGTAAAAACATGAAAGGCTACTTGAAAATATACACAAACACGCGCACAATTCACTGTAACCGTAATTAAACAATGAATCCCTAAAACGTCTGTAGTATGAAGCTCCAGCATAACTGACAGATATAAACACTCATTCTGGATATTGTCCTGGCATAACTGTCACAGAATACAGCTTATTTCCGCTAGGTTAAAATGTCATCATAGGAGAAACGTTTGTACAAAAAATCTCCAGCATAAATCTTATTTCCGCTAGGTTAAAGAAACATCATTACTACAGAGAAATGACTGCACAAACAAGGTCCAAATATTGTTATGTAGGCAGTTTATTACAACTAATTACAAATAATGCGACATTTCACAGAGCCTGTACATAAACAAAACAAATGCTTTCGTTTCGCCTTCGCATGTGTGCAAAGCACAGTCGTAGAAGAACAGGTCTGGAAACTTGACCCCCTTGTTGTTTGGCTGTAGTTCACCAAGTTACCGAGAATATTGTGTTTTATTGGCACTGCAGTTAGGACGGTCTGACTCAAACTCCGCCCACTTCCTTACCACTAGATAATTAATTTATCAAAATGTATTTTTTTTTATAAATTTATGAAATACTTCCTTTGCTCACAAATTTAAGAAAAGGTTCCAGCAATCTTTATTTTCTTTATAAATTTAGCAATGGAGAAAAGTGGGCGGAGTTTGAGTCCGACCGCCCGGATTACAGCGTAAAAAAGTACGACATTCTCGGTAACTTGACGAACAACAGCCAAACAACAAGGGGGTCAAGCAAAATACATTGGTAGATAGGCTAGTGTCCAGACCTGTTCTTCTACGACTGTGGTGCAACGACAATGCGACACTATCCCCAACATAGATGGAGGTGTACGAAAAAGTGAGACTCAGTCTTACAGTTACGGCCTACTTGAAAAATCTTGAATCCTCACTTAAAAGTAAAATAGAACGGTAGATATGACGTCTCTCTCAATGCCTAAACAATATTGAAAAATCAACGCAACAGTTTTAAAAATGTTGCCGGCCTTGGAGGTTCTATGATACTCATATGTAATACATAGTACACACATGATTATTCTAATACATTTAATGCTGATTGTTCTTGCTGGCAGGGTTAATTACTGTGTCAATGGTGCTACTGTACTCGTACGTAAACAAGAATTCTCGTACGTATGATATTCATAAGACTGCCTGGCTACTGATCAATATTCGTTCCTCCCGTACTGATGAAGAAACCACCAGTCAGAAAAGCAGAAAGAGCTGCGGGAAAAAACATCAGAGCCGTTATCTATGTCCAAAGGAAGCACAAGTAAACAGATGCTCTCGCTGCGTCTACGAATTAAATCAATTTTACGCATACAACAAAGAAAATTGGTGCTCTCATTCTTAATTCAGTGACTTTTCTGTGACTTCGGTGACTTCCGTGACCAGTTGACACCCCGCAATGGATTGTGCACTATGTATCTCATGCTACCAAAGTTGATAATATTTGGAAATATATTTATAAATTGGTTTAAATAACTATAGCTTTAAATTACAATGTAATGTGCACTAAGTATGTACCTCAGGTTACCCAAGTTGGTAATTATTTGAGAATCTAATAATAAATTGATTTTGTGTACGTTGATCGACTCAAAAATTTCTTCACTCACACAGAATTTATGTCCGTGTAATTTTTCTACATTCTCAGAAATTGAAACTTCCATTCCGTTTATTTCAATTGCAGTAAAAATTACAGATCACGAAATTGTTTTTTTTTAAACTACTAGCTCTGGCAAAAGCACGCAAGCTCATGTCTTTTTATTAATGCAAACACAGCTCAATGCTGGATCATATCTTGACGCGTGTCCCTAGCGCTAGACGTTCTGGGTAGCAAGTAAGATTGCTGAATGCGAGCAGTGTATGGATCTAGAAGACCTTTGAGGTATAGAGCATGAGATACTGGGGTGGTTCTTCTAGAGTAGTTAGTAATAGAGTTATCCTCGACCCAGCGAGTGACTACTGGGTGAGCCAACAAGAACAAACTCTACTTGCTA
>PNEQ01012186.1:6345-17605 GCA_003012365.1 Medauroidea extradentata | reverse complement strand
TGGGTGCGGGCAGACTTGAGCGAGCTAGACGTGCGGGCGGTATACACAGGTCGCGGCAGGGACTGTCCTGCTAGGGTAATGCCAGCACCCAGGGGCTCCACACTATACCTGCCTAGTGTACGGCCTCTAGACATGGGCCTGTACCGCTGTCTGGCTACCAGTCGTCGTCCTGGAGGCCGTGTCGAGACTGTCTTCCAGGACGTGCACTTCTTCCCACCGCTTTGGCAGCACTGAACCATATCTCTCTGTAGGCCACGGTCGTAGAAGAACAGGTCTGGACACTCGCCTGGAAACTTGACCCCCTTGTTGTTTGGCTGTAGTTCACTAAGTTCACGACAATGCTATAGGTTTTTGGCGCTGCTGTTAGGGCGGTCGGCTCAAACTACCCCCACTTCCTCCCCGCTAAGATAAACAATTTATCAAAACGTATTTTTTTATCAATTTATGAAATATTTCCTTCGGTCACAAATGTAAGATAAGGCTCCAGCAATCTTTATTTACTTTACAAATTTAACAATGAAAAAAAGTGGTCGGAATTTGAGTCCGACCGCCCGGAAAACAGCGCCAAAAAGTACGACATTCTCGGTAACTTGACGAACTACAGCCAAACAAAAGGGGGTGAAGCAAAATACATTGGTAGATAGGCGAGTGTCCAGACCTGTTCTTCTAAGACAGTGCTGTAGGCCTACGCATAAAGCGGTTTACATTAATACCAACCTCAGCATTAAAACTACGATCACACTAGATGATTTGAACTTGTATAGTTTAACACATTCGTGTTTGAAGCTTGTGTGATGTAGTTATGTATGTAGGAGGACTGCGGCCAAAGACAGGAAAAATTCGCGGTTTACTGATCTGTATGCAAGATGTTGAATATTTCTGTACACGATCGTAGACATCATTCATTTGTTCATTAGATGTTTGCTGACTCAGCTCTCTAAAATGACTGGGCTTTAATTTGTTACTTATTTATAGAACCACGAGTTAGTTGCGAAAAATATTTTTGATTTTTTTTTTTCATCCAATCCCGTATGAGGACATTTGCAGCTCTGCTTTACTTTCAGCGATTATATAATTTATTTCTCACTAGTCCTGGTGTTCACCGGAAAAGCACAAACTTATTGTGTCACGATAACCTTGTTAAGATTGGTGCAGTCAAATTAGGTACACAAGAATAGAGCTGGTGATGTTATAGGTAAAAATAATTATCCAACATTTTGTTTCATTGCTTCACGTGAAAATTCGCAGATCTGCTTCGTGGCCAGTGATTGGCTGTTTTTAAATGTCAGCGTCTTGGGGGATCTACCCGCAAATCACAGACGTGTTGTGTAGCACACTGTTAAAAAAACTTCATAAAATGTTTAAGAAGTAATTAACTTAAACGCAGTATGGGACTGTTACCATACTTCCGTCTTGTAAATATACAAACTTTTACACTTGTTACAATACAGGTCTGGTAACTTCAGTATACATTTGACTGTTCTACTAAAAAAATTGGGAGTGCTACCATGGATGTCTGGGAAACTATTCTACCATACCTACTTTATTAGCGCTCCTATACGCACGTGTGGTTAGTTTGAAAACTATTTTTTAGAGTGCAGTAATCTTATTCTCATTGCCACAGTGGAATGAACTACTTCTCTTCACAAACACACTCTGCCAATAGCCACGAAGCAGAGGTGCAGATGTGAGCGTTATACATTCACACAAAATGTTGCGTAATTATTTTCACCAAACATCACCAGCTCTAACTAAGAAGTAGAGCTGTCTATGTTCGAGTGTCGTTGAAATAAAATGGTACAAAAATAATTTCGCGACGAACTCATGGCTCGGCTTATTTATTGTCTTAGTGCTCTCAAGGATGTGTCAACTGTGCTTCATCAGGCTATTATGAATGTAACACAAACGTACATGTGTTCAAATTCTAGATATTACCATATTTAATGAATGAAAATATTAAGTTTTTACTTTATGAATTAGGAATTAAGCATAGAACCTCAATTTATTTTCATCGCATTGCTTTTAATAGAATAATACACAATACAATAGAACATAATAAGTAACATTGTGTGTGATAACTTTAAAGACACATCGTGATGAAAAACCATTTACGCTCTACTACTGAAGTCATATTTTAAGTATTTAATAGTGTTAAACACCTAACACCCAACAACACCACTCAGAAAATATCTCTGTTGCGAACAAAATACCGTTCTTGCACCACTGACAAGTACTTCCAACATTCTGCACGCTAACATCTCTCGAGAACACTCCGAAAATACCTACACATGTCAAAACATTCCTTCTGTTTCTTGCACTAGTAGTGACCAACTGCACCAGATTTCTTTACGCAAATAATCATTGATGATTCTACGAAAACACTATTTATAGAAAATTAAACGACAAAATTTTTTTCATGGATCTAGATTTCTTCAGAAACATTTTTAAAACTTTTTTTATATGTCCAAAAAATCTTATGCTTAATTTTTAATGTAAAATTATGAAACAAAGCTTTGGTAATATTATAAACTGGAACACAGTTTGATGTGCGTTTCTGTGTTGAAAAATGACCATTTAAAAATTTTTAAATAATATTTAAAATGAGAAGACAATATAGATAATAGATTGTAGTTTTTACTTCCGTACAATATTACGTGAAGATAGGCTCTCAATTCCTGTGATTTATATTTGTATAAATTATTTATTAATTTATTATGTACGTTCATATATAAGTTGATGTAGTACTATATGGAGATACAAATGTACTTATTTATATTAAAAGTAAAATTCCAACCATTTACGTGATTGCAATTATTTATTGACATTAAGAAGGCAATTTTGAACTCACGTAGGATTTAAAGTTAAAAATACCCTGTTCACATCGGCAGGCTGCTTCTCCAAATAGGGATAGAATTAATTATTCCCTACTCTCATCACTGAAGATCAAATTAATGTACTTCCTTTATTTATCACAGTCTTAAAGGTACACTACCTCATAGCAGAAATCGTTTCTTCGACTGTTACATTAGTCACTAAGTGCGTCGCCTGCCTCGCCAATCAAATGCATTGCTTGTGTTGAGGATTAATTTTTTTTTTACGGAACTGTTTCGCATGCGCCTAGCGTGATGATTTACGGCAGTAAAACACACTTGAAACAAATGCGGAGCTATACTGTTATAGCGACATGCATATTAGAAATACTGTTTCACAAAGTCCTCTGACGTGGCTAAAATAGCGTTTTCAGATTGCTGTAAAATCTGTTTCATAAAACTACAGTAAATTTATGCAGCCCTAAGGGCTCTTACTGTTTATATGTTCTAGTTTAAGATACAACGTACGACAAAATTTATTGTAAGACCAGGTTTTCCGGTTCTCTACCGACATGTTGTTGGCAGTACCTATCCTCCAGTACCTGGGCACTGAGGGTGTACCAGGATTAACTTACAGATCTTAATGGTAGTTATAGTAATAATAATCAAATTTTCTATATTAGGCGTAGTTAAGGTATATTTGCCTTTAATTACACTGGACCGACCACAAAACTGATGTGTACATTAAGGCCTCTACTAGCAGGAGAAGGCCTACATGATTGCAATCGGAAACAGCTACGCTGATATTGTAGCTATAATCTTTGAAATAAGCTGGGATAGAAGGATAAAATTGAGCTGAGATAGCTCAGTCACACGTACATTTATACAGCCATTCATTCAAGATGTCAACTATGGAGATGCGGTCGCGTAGTAGCAAGCTGGGAAGTGCCAAGTCTCACCAGCCAGTCTGAAAATGTTATCAACTTGAAGTCACCAGGCTGTCAGAACCATATTGCTAATAGCTGACGGGAGTAGTTGAATACTCCCGCCTGAAAGAGATATACTCTTTCCAGTCACGGTGGAAGGTAGTGATTTTACAATCTCACATGTCAACAATCCAATGTATGTTAGCCACCAGGGACCACCTTGACGAGACAGACGTCTATCCACAAAACCACCGATATTTTGTGCAAAGAATTTTGCACTAATTTGTTTCAATGCGTTATGTACACATCTACAGCTCCGCTTCGTGGTCATTGGTTCTAAACTCCCAGCGTGTACGGATTCTAGACACAAATTACAGACGTGTGGTTTCTCAGTAACCTTGTTCTAACTGCCACAGTCAAATAAGCAACGCCTCTGCACACATTCAGACTATCCTGAATTAAACATGGGAAACATCATGCATGAAGAAAGATACTGCAATATATGGAACGAGTTCGCCAACAAGATCGGTAAAAGGCTCGAAGAATTTGATGAGTGATATGCCTTGCACAATGAAGACTAAACAATTTTTTTCCGATGACCCATAAGGAAAGTCTCAGGTAAAGGCTCTAGAGGTAACTAAAGTCAGAGACATATTCCGAATGGTGAGGAGGACAGGCTTTATGAGAACACAGGTAGAAAGCCTAATATTTGACGGAAGAATGAAGAGGTAAGGCGAAGAGAGAAGTAAATATATGCCGTGTGCTGCATTACTTTTGCAAGTAAGAGTGCAGCGTGGGCGGATGGAAGGAGCGCTGGCCTTCGGGCCATATAACCTATCCAGTAACCATATAGCAGAGCTGTAGATGTGTTAGTAAGACACTGAAACAACGTGGTGTAAAATTATTTTCGCCAAAACTCAGTGGATGTAGTAGTTGTTGGCTGTTGTTTGATGTCCGTCCGAATGCGGACTCGGCTCCGACCCGCACCTGCCAGGCCCATGCAACACGCAGCGCTCGTAACAAGCATTCATCATCTTGGCACCCTTAGCTTGGTAGTGGATTGTTTCCGGATACAGTACTTGTATCAAAATATTTCTCTTGGCATGGTTTATCTTCTCTTAAAATTATTCCCAACATTTTTGAAGATCCGGCATTTTTAAAATTCTTGTCTTGAATGCCTGAAACTGTGCATGGAACTTTCAGTATTTTTATATTTATTTAAAATCGGGTAATGTGCCTCGCACCATGATTCATTTTAGTTTTTTTAGAAATATTTGTTAATAAATAATTTTTGATCATTTTTCGTATTACTGGGTTATTTGATAAATTCTGTGTGACTTAAAAAAAAATGAAACCGAATATAAACTGAGAAAAATGTCACAATTCTCTGTCGTTAAATTAGGAGAATGTGCCTTTTTATCTTTATATGGCAACATTTTAATTTATTCCTTTTCTTTGTTTACTATTTTGGTACAGTATGAAGTTAGTAACTCCATCAGTACAGTCATAGCAATTCATATTTTAGCAGAGAGGAGTAAACTCTTGAACTAGGGAGTCGGGAAAATTAAACGAAAAATTAAGGTTTTCTCAAACTTTTTTTTTGTAGCTGAATTTTTCATATTTAGAATTGCATAAGGAATGTAGAACTTACAAAGAAAACAATACGTTTAAGATTTGTTGTTATTTTATTGTAAATGTAAAAAACAAAATATACATAACACCCCAAAACGTAATGAGTCCATTTGAGAGCAAGCCATGCCACAGTTCGTCCATACACTCTAGCCACTTTTTCAGGAATCAACATTAAAACTCTTACTAAGAAATTCTATAACAGAATATTATATAAATATAGAGAATTACGTTTTTTTAATTATATATATATTTAACTATCTTGATTTTATGGCTGTTTTTAAATCAGTTTTTATTGCTATGTTGGGCAATGTTACTAGTATTTAGAGCAAGAAATAAAGCGAACAATCTAATATATGCTACAGTTATGCAATGTTTAACAGCACCAATGTACTGGTTGTGTCCACACACGAACTATTTAAATCGATATAGATGTAAAATTTTCACCTCAGGTCCAAAAACGCACCGTTTCTGCGCTACAGTTGGCAATACATGATGTATGGATGACAGCGCGCGGATAGGATCATGTTGCTGTGGGACGTCATTACAGCAGTACATAACATGTTACTATGCCACACACTACGCCACTAACACACAGACAGTAGGAACAACTGTGACACAGCAACATGATCCTGCCAGCGCGCTATCAACCATACGTCATGTATGCCAACTGTAGCGCAGAAACGGTGCGTTTTTGGACCTACGTTCACATAACAATTTTTGTTCCTCTACACGTGAGGATTGTTTCCCTAGAATAGTGATATGGAATTTTGTAACATCCTGTATTTCAAATATAATTTTTTGCACTGAGTGAATAAGAGTCTTGTTTTATAACCTCGAGTGTCTTCTCTGGTAATATGCTCGTTGGCGGAGGTCGACAGGAAACCTGGCATCTCCCGAAGGCAACAGACAAAAGACAGCTACAAACACTTGTTAGTCCCAACTACACGAGGATCTAGGTTCACAGTGATGCTGGTTGCAAGGCTGGAGTTCCTCGAACTTGAGGAGTGGTAGCCTCCAGGTCAGATGGTCTCTGAAGTGTGTTGAAGTGTGGCGATCCCTCGACGGATGACCTGGACATAAAGGTATACCTGGTAGAAGGTACACACAAAACACACACCCAAACATGCACCTGATTATACTTCAGGTTTTAGCACACACATTTAAGTTCGGCCACTTATTATGTTTGTTATGTTGTTCAGTGCCACTTATACATCCAGTATCAATTGTACGTAACTTGCCCACGCGGAATCCTAAATGGATTTTTCCCTCGCATATCTCCAGCAACAAATACTGACATACATAATTGACTCCTAAAATCGGTTGAGTTAGAAATTCAGTTCTAGCAATTGCGTGTGACTATAAGACAGTTGCTACGAACATTCTAAATATGCTGAAGTTGTCCCCAGAACTTTGAACAATAGTCTCTACTTTCAAGGAAAATGGTAACCTTAAAAGTGTCCACGTGGTAAAAATTCATATTTTTTTATTTTCACGACAAACTGTTCGTTTTATACACGTTATTTGTAGTTACACTTCCCGTTCGTAACAATTCTTTAGCACTCATAGTTTTCCCACAGCGGCGTGCCAAAGTCAGAATTTGCAAGTTACGGGAACATAGGATTAACAAAGACCAAGTGACTTACACGAGCAAAATAATTTACACTGAAATTATATGTTACGGGTCATATGCTAATACACCAAGGCGATCCGGGTTCGATTCCCGGCAGGGTCGGTCCCCGGATTCTCGCATGTTGGAATCGTGCCGGACGATGCCGTTGGTCGGCGGGTTTTCTCCCGTCCCTTCATTCCGGCGCTGCTCCATACTCACCTCATGTCACCCTTCACCAACGCTAAAGACCTCGATGTTGAGTGTTGACCAAAATCTCTCACTCACTCCCAATCATATGCTAATATATTTAAAACACTCAAGAAAGTAATTTTTTAAACGTTGCCAAAAATGAAGTAAATAGTCACCTTTTCAGATTTAAAAAATACAAATTAACAGCATTTTGGATATTTAAATATTTTACCATTTTACCCGTAATATATAATTTCTGTGTAAATTATTTAATTTGAGTAAGTCACTTGATATTGGTTATTCCTATGTTCCCGTAACTTGCAAATGTTGTTTTTTGACATGTCGCGGTGGGATGACTATGAGAGCTAAAAATTTTTACAAACGGAAAATGTAATCATAAGTAGTGTCTATATAACGAACACTATGCCGTGGGGATATAAAATTTGGAATTTTTTGTCACGTGAACGCCCTTAAAGAGACACCTTAGTTATTTTGTTTACCTGTAAATCGATCAGTTTCTAAATTTTACCTACTTAATTTCGAAGGCAGAAGAATTTAAATTCACCCTCTTAGTCATTACCTTTTTGATTTTAATTTCGGTAGCAGAAACTGAACGCATTTCTGACGGAATTGTGTACATTTGTAGAAACAATGTTAGAGAAGAATGCCGGCATGGTTACAAGCCATGCTGAGCGTAATAATGGTAACACGATGTTAAGCCAATCATATTTAAAAATAAGTTCAGCTGAGTAGATTACCGAATTAATATATTCATATGGTTTAGTAGTGTACAAGTTTTAATTGCGTTCGTGTACGGGGTAATGCTTGCATTCGGTTCATTTGTTTACGTTTATGAAGGATTTGGTTTCTTGATTTATTATTTAGGGTAACGTTAAACTTTTTTAAATTTTCTGTGCACTACATTTAAACAGATACAGTACATAATTTTCCGCCGTCCGCCCCATCATTGCAGTATTGCTTGTACACGTTTACGAAGCAAAAAAAAAAAAAAGGATCAATGCAGTTCTTACTTGGTTACATAAACAAGTTTAGTTTGACTTGGAAGTAATGATGACTGGCACAACTTTAGGTCCTATGGAACCATACACATACCTGAACAAATTTAATGTGTTCTATTCAGAGTACCATTTTCGCATCAGCCAAACTGTCTTTCTTTATAAAATGCTGCGTTTGAGTTGTAGTAAACCAGAACAGTTTCTGTGACGCTTTGCCGAGATGTTTGGAAGTTGGTACTATTACTATGGTATATGCTACTCATAGTAAAGTACCTATGCGATTTACATGGCGGGCACAGCATCCGCGCAAAGGCAGCCAATATCCGTGACTTCACGTAAGTCACGACCACGGTCGTAGAAGGACAGGTCTGGACACTCGCCTATCTAACAATGTATTTTGCTTGACCCCCTTGTTGTTTGGCTGTAGTTCGTCAAGATACCGAGAATCTCGTACTTTTTGGCGCTGTTTTCCGGGCGGTTGGACTCAAACTCCGCTCACTTATTTCCATTGTTAAATTTATAAAGTAAATACAGATTGCTGGAACCTTACCTTAAATTTGTGAGCGAAGAAAGTATTTCATAAATTGATAAAAAAAATACGTTTTGATAAATTTTTTATCTTGCCGGAAAGGAAGTGGGCGGAGTTTAGTCCAACGCCCTAACATTAGCGCCAGTAAAACACAATATTCTCGGTAACTTGGTGAACTACAGCCAAACAACAAGGGGGTCAAATATCCAGGCGAGTGTCCAGACCTGTTCTTCTACGGCCGTGGCATAGGGTGGATCTATAGAGCAAATAAACGTTATTAATTTTATTTTATTATACATTTTCTCGACTTCATTTGTTTGGTGTACAGCAGCTTTTGTTTTGGTAACTTATTTTCGGTCGTGGCAAAGTAAAGTGGTTATTCGTGGAAAAAAGAAAGTTTTTCTCCACATCGTTGTACTGACAGCGTAAATGTGATTTTAATGAAAATAAGTTGGCTGTTTGGAAAATCCTTTATAGACTGCGGACGGGTTATTCAAAGCGCAAGTCTAATCTAGCTAAGTGGTGTTATCAACAAGGCTGTTACAGGACTGAGATCGTCTTCTGGTTTGCCAATATTTACCATCGTATTGCACAAAGAGAGACGTTTTATAGGCCAATTATATAGAAATCCTCGTAGCCGAATACTGGCACAATTTTATGTAATATTTTATAATAAACTATTTAACAGTGTATCTGTTCACAGAAAATAAAATAAATATTACGATGTAGTTCGAGGTGGAAAAACAATCAGTGTTCTCGCCGCATTAATTTAGCTGTGCGGTATTGGTTTATAGTAGAAGACGTGCGAAGTTCTCGTTGTAACTTCGCGCCAGGCTGGTTATAACTGGCCTGTTCTCACCAGAACATACTCCGTGACGTTAGAGGATAGAGGGCATTTTACAGTTGACTTTACATCATTAGTTGGAAAAAGTCCTTCAGGAGTGCCATAAAAGCTACCGGTCAACAACACAAGTCAGATGAGCACACAGTAACTTGCAGTCTAGCCTGTTGTCAGGTGATTAGGGAGCCCTGATTATCGCGAGCAGAATTCTACATAAACTTGTTTCAACGTCTCAGTTCCACATCTGTAGTTCTGCTTCTTTGTTTTCGGCAGAGCGTCTTTGCGTTAAGACGTTTCTCATTTGACTCTACCAGTCAGATTAACGTTACTGCAACACACGTGTCGTAAAACGGGGTATATTAGAAGCACTGGGGCGAATAGAAGCAAGAATTTTAAAACTAAATTTTCGGAATTAATGTTGTTTTAAAAAAATCTGTTTTTAGGCAGGCAAGTTAAAACCGTTTACAAACAGTAGTTTTATAGTAATTGTAGTTTTTTTTTAAAGCAAAAGGTGTCTGCTAGGAATTTATTTTTGATTGTGTTTCTATTCACCCCAGTGTTTCTAACCACCCCGTTTTACGGTATGAGATTTCCAGTAAAACGTTTAGACACGTGATAGTTAAATTCAGCCAATCACTGACCATAAAGCAGAGTCGCCGATGTGCATACGAGACGCTGAAGCAAACTGATGCTGAAATCATTTTCACCAAAAACAGGGGTCCCAAGTGATAATAAAGAGCATTTTTTCTGCCTTAATTGTAGGTAGTTTTCGCGAAAAGATTTTTGCCCCACTTTGTTTCAGTGTCTTACGTGTACACCTGCACCTCAACTTCATGATTATTGGCAGAGTGATTTTGTGCAGATATATTATTGATTTGACTGTGCCAATCAGTACATTAATAAATGTGACACAACACGTCTGTAATTTGCGGGTTCAACCTCCAGACGTTGTATGTTAAGGCATCCAACCACTGACCACAAAGCAGAGTTGCATGTGCGCACGTAAGGCACTGAAACAAAGTGCTGCAAAAGGCTTTTCGGGAAAACTACCGGGCCCTGTTTATAGTGAACTTGCTAGACGTACCTAGAAGCCTCTTTGGTGCGGTGTCAAGGAGCAGAGGGTTGAACTGGGAGATGGGCGCCCTGAGGACGGAAGCCCAGCTCGTCGGCGACATAGGAGAGAGATACAGGAGTACCATCAGGGGCTGTGTAGGCCACACTACCTTGCTTCACCAGCACCAGGTCTCTGCCATCCAGGGTAGGCTTGAGTGCCCCTTGCTCTGTCAATGCTGTCCCGTCTCCCGACAAGTAGCTGCCACACACACCACACATGCAACATTCACGCTATTAAGGGCATGGGCCCGAGTTTCTTCGCATTTAACGACAATTGATTTTTAAAACATAAATCGGAGCCGATATCGTAAAATCGCTTCGTAACTTTGTTATGGCTGATTTAAACTGCATACTCTAATTTTGTCGAGTCACAACTCTGCAAAATAGTTGCTAATTAGTAGAGGCCCGGATATTTCGCGGGTTCAACGCCCAGCAGGCTAGACTCCACAGTCCTGTGTGCACTGTCCTCAGCTATATTTGTTCATTGGCTGCTGCTCCAGTGAGTGAGCATTTGAACATTTGACGATGTAGCGCAGGAGTCCGTGAGCGTTTTTACGCATGTCCGCCATTGGTTCGGAGTCCGCAAGGTCACGTT
>PNEQ01012183.1:0-11558 GCA_003012365.1 Medauroidea extradentata | reverse complement strand
ATATATATATATATATATATATATATATATATATATATATATATATATATCTTATGGACAGGACCAACACTAGACCTTGGTCTCTGCAATGCATCTTTTCTGAGCGTGACTGACTGGTTCAGTTATAACTAGAGCCCACGATTTTTCGCGAAAATAATTCTGCAATAGTTTGTTTCAATACCTTATGTGTAGAGATGATGGTATATCGCGAAAATGTTTTGTGCCAAGATAGCCTTGAAAACACTGACACAACGTTGCTGTCTGCAGACATCAAATATTACAATATCGGGATTCTTATTGGCTCAATCAAATAGGGCAACAGCTCCACGTACAAGCTAAAGCCAGTAATCTTCTGGTAAGCTGGACGTGTATTGAAATCCATCAAACAGTCAACTTTTCCCGCGATAAACCATCATCTCTACTTATGTGCACATACACAGCCCTGTTTCATGGTCAACGATTGGCTGTTTTTAACTCTCAGCTTCTAGGGTTCTACCTGCAAATCACAGACATGTGGTGTCGCAGTAATCTTGTTCCTGTTGGCTCAGTCAAGTGAGCTATGTCTATACAATAATACATTCTGCCAATAACCATGAAGCACGGCTGCATATATGCACATAAGGCGTTGAAACAAACTGTTGCAGAACTCTTTTCGCTGAAAAATCGTGGGCTCTAGTTATAACCGTGCTAAAAGTGCGTAGTAGTTGTGATTCTAATAGAGCTCGCCTTGGAATACGACCACTCTTCGCAATTGTAGAGCAAAACTGATACAAGTTTAAGCAATGGCCACTTTCAAGATGCCAAGTATGTTAGTATTATCGACTATTAGTAGGACCACAAGGTACCGTGGTTGGCACAGTGGCCTGCGAACTCGCCTCCCACCAAAGCGATCCGGGTTCGATTCACTTTCGCATATGGTGATCGTGCCGGACGATGCCGCTGGTCGGCGGGATTTCTCGGTGGTCTCCCGTTTTCTTCATCTTTTACGTTATGACTCCAGTCAATTGTTGGACCTCATTCCATGTCGTCCCCCTGGGCAATCAGGGTCTACAGGCACCGAGTTGTAGGTCTGTATCCGGGGTGTGATACCCTAGCCTTCGAGTATCCTCCTCTTACGATATTATTATTTGTAGTAGGACTACACATTTTTCACGAAAATATTCCATAAAAACTATAGTTTCCAAACCTGCACATTGGCTTAATAAAAGAAAATGATTAGAATGGGTTAACGAGATTTTCCTTGTAAAAAATAAGATATCCGGGATTTTTTTTATTTTGGTTTTTGGATTATTAGCGCATACTCCCTAATCATTACTGCTAATAATCGTGTATTGATTTGCTGCCTTGTACTGCAGGAATGAATTTGACCTTTTTTTTTTCTTTCTACTGAGTTCTAAGAAAGGATAAAAGTGGATTATCCGCGATTTTGGATTATCCGAGGCATCGGCCCTGTCCATTAGGGCGGTTATTCGGGAGTTGACTGTATTTAATTTGACTGAGCCAGTCACATTAAGGTGACTGCAGAACAACAAGACTTGTGATAGTTGAAACATCCAACCACTAACTATGAAGATGAACGGCAGATGTGTAAGTACGGCACTGAAACAAACTGGGGTAAAATTATTTTTGCGAAAATCAGGGGCCACTAGGAGTGTGGTGTCGCAGTTAACCTTGTTCTGACACAGTCAAATGAGACACTTCTTTGCAGAAAGACATGCTGCCAATAACCATGAAGCAAGGCTGCAGATGTGCACGTAAGGTACTGAAACAAACTGGGGCAAAATTCGTCTCGCGAAAATCAGGTGTCCCTACCCATGACTTTAGGCACGAGGTTCGGTCGACATATGTTTATTCTTAAACTTTTTTACTTGTGTGAGTGACGTCTGCTTATGAATAACACTCAAAGAACGTTACACGTGTGTAGGCCTATACTTAGGGCCCGGTAATTTTTGTGAAAAGATTTTTGCAGCACTTTGTTTCAGTGCCTTACGTGCGCACCTGTATCTCTGCTATGTGGTCAGTGATTGGATGCCGTAACACCCAGCGTGTGGAGGTTAAACCCGCAAATCACAGACGTGATGTGTGACAGTTGTCCGTGTACTGATTGGCACAGTTAAATGAATAACGACTCTGCACAAAAACACTTTGTCAATAACCTTGAAGTTGAGGTGCAGGTGTGCAAGGTGCAAGTAAGGCACTAAAACAAAGTGGGGCAAAAATCTTTTCGCGAAAACTACCGAGCCCTACCTATACTCATTTCAGATTGTACAGTAGTTTTTACATTCCATTTCCATGCTGCTCAGTAAGACGAAATTTGATTATTTTGCCGTCCTTTTTAATGTTTGAACATCTTGCTGTAGAATTTTTAAAAGGCATAGGCGTATGCAATACATCTTTATTACGTCATAAAGTGAAAGGATTACCGCTGAGCATAGGCCAGATATAGACGAGTAGACAGCCAGTTTAGTTAGCGACTTACGCCTACTGGCTAGGGTAAAACGTGATTCGTATGCCATGTTATGTAGCACTAGCGCTTCTCACTACTAGGCCTCGAACGTGCAAAATACGTCGACTCAGGCGGCCACTTAACGTAGGCTCCAAGGCATATACATTAATAACAGCCAGTACAATGTTTCGTGAGAAACTATTCCAAAACAAACTCACGCAGCGGCGGATCCGGGGCTCTTCAAGCATAGTTTATCCTTAAAATAATTCAATTTTAAAGCGGTATTTTAAATTTATTAAATCGGAAACTCTTTAAATAGCACCATTTTGTACCATAAAATCCCAATTCTTTTGGGCGAGGGCCCCCCGACTACCACTCCCTTTTTTTTTTGCTTTAAGACATACCCCCTCCCCCAAAACACAGAGCTGGATCCACCCCTCTTGACGTGTGGAAACTGAGCGATAAGAGCCAGGGTACTACGCTCGACGAGAAACATATCACCTCTATTCGCGGCGCGCCAACTGGCGTGAAGCGGCTCTAAACGATAATGCGCTTGTCTAAGTTGTGGTTCTGTGTCACGTTTGATTTGGTCATGTTCATCTTATATAACTTGCTACTAAATTTTTGATGTCTCTAATGTGCTTTTGGAAGCATGCACTAAGTCGAAATAATGTAAGTACTGTACGTGTCGTTGAATACCGTAATGTGTTTTGTCCGCCAGGAAACTATGTAACCTGTCAAACATACAACAAACATTGTGCTGCCATCTAGCGAGCCGCATTTGCACTCGAAGCGGACGTTTCGTCCGAATACAGATACATGCATTGTAAAAAATAAGCAAAAATAAGCCATTATTTATAGTAAGATGTTAACAAAGATAAAAATGCAAGGGAAAGTTATGCATGTATGTAATAAGTTCACCAGGGGCGACATTTCAGGTGTTTCTTAGGGAGGACAAAAAAAATTTTTTTGGTGACAGTGACCTTGTTGCATCTTTTTTATTAATTATGCATTTATAAATTAGAAACTTAAATAATAAAATAGGTCGCAGGCTTTCGCGGCCGTTGTCTACATTTTCTTGGCTTGTGGGTGTGAGAGTCACGACAATCTCCAGACGCAGCTCACCTATAGGCGAAACTAAGGGAGGGGGGGGGGGCACTAGGGCACAGCCCCCCCCCCCCCAAATAAATAACCAACCAAGGTCTTAAAAATTACAATTAATTCAATATTGAATAACCAGTGATGTTTAGCAATGAAAACTGCTAAAATAGCACTATTTTGCACCTTGAAATCCGAAATTTTCCCGGGGGAGGACCCCTGGACCCCCCGCTTGAAGATGTGGTGGGTGATCCTTTATAATATTCGCAGAATAGCCATCCTTCCCTGCCTGAAATTCATAAATTCTGACTACGTTACTGATTACAGGTAGGGGTAGCTTGAATATAACAGTATTAACAAAATTGTGCCCTCCCCAAATGTCCGTTCTAGTTGCGCCTATGGGCCTCACACCCACAAGCCAAGAAAATTTAATAATAAAACTTCGGTTTTGTGTGCTTACGTTAGTATTATATAAATAACAAAATACAAATATTTTTTACACATTTCCTTTTAAATCCAAGCCCCTAATGACGCCCATGAAGTTAACAAGCGTAAATAAAGAAAATATAAAAAAATCACTGGACAATGAAACTTGATTAAGAGGGCGTGGTACATAATTCAACGCTAAAAGCATTAATCTATAACTGTAGGTTTCTTGAAGCCAATTTGCAAAAATTAAACAATAGCAATCCTAGACAAATGTTTTAGCCAACGTTTAAAACAAAATAGTTTCCAGTGCTATCAACTTCTGTGGCACTATCTCTGACGCCGGAACCTCGTGCATTTAACTGCGGTGCAAGAGATCACGCGTAACGAATTAGTAATTCTGGATAAATATTTACTCATAAAGTTGGCAAATACCATTATCCAGGATTCTCATTGAGTATTTTATCCATATTGGCTTCGAAAAAAGCGTAGAAATAAATTGATGTTTTCAGCGTTTATTTATCTATCACGCACTCTTAAACAAAAAGTGTAAACATTCGACTTTTTGTGTCATGCGTACGTAAACAGACTTTTTTTTAAATGTCTTTGTCAAAGGTAATGGGTATGGTTGCGGTTATGTTTATTTTTTTATTGTAGCACGGCCTTAATCCAAGTAGAGTTTTTAATCGTTCAATAAGTCAAGCGAACCTGAATTGTTTGTTTTCATTCAGACACCTCCTGGTGATCGAGCCAAACCTTGTCACGTGACTAATCAATCTTATCTAGCGCAAGCAGGTTACTTAATATAACCACATAGGCTACAGATGTTTAGAAAGCTCAAAATCGTGCGCTGTAAAGACAAACTACACCTTAGAGACCTATGTATTCGATGTAATTTTTCGCGTTTGAAGTGCGGAGACAGGGGAGCAATAAGGGTCAGACTGCTCCGCTCGACGGGAATGTTGCCATAGCCTTAAAAAAGCGGAGCGTTGGCGTGTTTTTGTAGTTGTCCCTTTAATATAATACACTAAGCAGTGTCCTTACAAATTAGTTTATGAATAGTATGTAGCTTTCTATATAGTGTTGCATCTGCTAAATCCTTCTGGAAAATTTTGAATTAACAACCATGCGCTCTTGTTTCTACTTTTTTAAAACAGGGATAATAGTTTTTTTACCCATAAACGAGAGCAGATATAAAAAATCTGTTTTATTTAAAGTCGTGTTCCCTATGTTAGCTTTAGCTGGTTAATTGACTTTTTAGTCGAAACCGTGTAAAGTCTTGTTTTGAACAATTTTGCTATCGCGGCAATAACCATTTTAAACAAAACTGTCAATCAGATTTGTGGTATATACTCTCGTTTAAAAACAAAAAAATATTATTATTATCTCCAAAACAGTATAAATCAGAGCATGGCCGTAAGAGGCACACAATTCATGTTTCTAACAAAAGTGATGCATTTTAAAAGTTACAGTAGCATAATTTGAAGCGGGCATTATTTTCGTATGTAGATCAATGTCGTTTGCAGTTTTGAATAAAAATATAGCTGGCGTGATATGCGCTATAAAGAAGCATTCGTACTCCATGTACTTAGTGAGTGGTTGTTCAATTAAACCCGGCGGGAGTGGAATCCATAGTGAAGTAATTAAGGAAACATTTATACTATATCACTACGCATGGCTTTAAGATACTTCTTAGTGCTATACATCCGCAGTTTTGGTATTCGAAAGACGTTACGTTTGAAAATACATTTTTGCCTGGGAGGTAGGCAACCTGTATCACTGTCGTGCGTGATGTGTGGACAGACGACCTGGTTAACGACTGATGCGTTACCATAGACAACTGTCATATTGAATTAGATTGCAATTAGTTCATGTAGGTGGTTGACAGTCTGTTAGTATTACGTTAGTAGTTTACACAGCAGACATCTATCACAGCCTGCACGATGGAGAACAGTAGTGTTGAACTAACGTTAATTCTACTACAGGAGGTTAGAAAGATCAATGTTAAACGTTTGGCACACGGAAAATTGAGCGCTAGTATCGCTGATGGGTACAAACTGACCAATCACAGAACGTTTTTGAATTTTAAGATACATAAAGTTGATAATCTAAAATTCGAAATTGGCTTATTTTGACTTCAATATTAAGTTAAATAACTTCTATAATTTGCAAGCCTATTTAAAATTAATTTTACTACAGTTTCGTATTTTTCTGACACACATGTGATTGCAGAGAAATTAGCGGCAGAAATTTTCCCCGTGCCAAACTCCCTCATAAGAAAACACATTTTCTTTCTAACACGTAGTAGAATTAACCTTAGTTGAACTGACGGAAGTACGTACGGTGAGGTTGAAACTTTTTTCGCAGAGTGAGTTTCTGTAATGGTGAAATGCATAAGTAATGCGTCGTCGACACGCGGTAAAGGTTACAGCACAATATTTTTCTTTCCAGGAGCTCGTACATTCGCAATAGTTATTGACGTTCGCATGAACAGGAACTACGTGCGTCTAGGGACCCACGTTTTTGGTCAAAATATTTCTGCACCAGTTTGCTTCAGTGCCTCGTGTGCACATCTGCGGCTCTGCTTCATGGTCAGTGATTGGCAGTATTTAACTATCACTTGTCTGAACGTTTTACTGCGAACAAATCGCGGACGTGTGCTATTCGCAGTAACCTTATTCTGACTGGTAGAGTTAACTGAGAAACGTCTTTACACCAAGAAACTCTATCAATAATAAACAAGCAGAACGGCAGAGGTGAGATTAAGACATTGAAACAAGTTAATGCATAAATATTTTCGCGCAAATCAGGGTTCCTTAAGTTACCACGATGTTCGACGACGACGATCGTATCGGACTACGCTACCAACTGCGTTAAACCTGCCCTGGACTCGTAGTATTGATATTTAGGGCCGGTTTCACCATGCAAGCTTAAGGAATATTATCTAGATTAAGTAGTAAAATATCTCGATTTTCAGTCACTTATGTTTCACCACACACTTAATCTCGATTTTCTTGGGTTATCGAGATTAAATAGTTAACCCTCCAATTTCGGCCGATTTAGTCACATTATCGAGATTAACTCGTAACATATGTTGTTTATAAACACACAAGTGGCGAGAAGTCTGACAATTCAAAATTCGAAAAGTATACTAAACCAATGGCTCAAAGGATGTAGAATCCGTGGAAGGTGTATTATTTTGAAGAACATAACGATGCTGAATTCAGATTATGTTTTCGTGTCAAAATAATTTGCCCACAGATGTTTTGAATGGATTGACGATCGTTTAGGAGGTCAATATGCAAGTTTATATGTATTAAAATGTTATTTATTTTATTATTGTATTCATGTAATTCTTAACACATGGAATATTTTTTCATTGTCAAATAATTCGACGTCCTTTCTGAAAGTGCATGTGTGGGTGGATTGTTTTGACACACGAAAATGCAATCTGAAGTCAGTAATGTGTTCTTAAAAATAATTATTCCTTACACGAATGATGTATTTGAGTTGATGGTTATAGGGTAATTTTAATAAAGGGCTGTTACATCAACAAATTACATAAGATATAATGTACAAACTCTCACACATTTCAATTGCAAATTAACCTAAATAACTTCTACGACTCTGCCGATTTTTGCTGTTGCACAACATTATCTGCCTACCAAAAATTTCTGTTACGGTAAAAAAAAATTACTTGTATTTCACATGGACGGTCGCAATACAATAACATCATTCAAAAAACCAATCATCAGTGATGGCCTCAGATGGCCTTGGTCCGTACAGCCACAACAGCATAAAACATACGTATTCGGGAATCTCCGACAGCTGTTCGGGAGTTTTCGTACGTTTAAGGCAACTCGACAGACACCCATGTTCAGAAAATCGCGATATTATTATCTCGATTTTCTTGGAGGAAGATAATTCGTGGTGAAACACAAGCTACTTTATCGAGATTAAAATGGAAGATTAACTTGTTATCTCGATAATGTAATCGCGATTTTCTACAAAGTTAATCTTTCGTGGTGAAACCGGCCCTTAAGTGATTTTTCGCAATTTTTTTTTGTATGTCAACGTCGAAATCATCATTTTTGTGAAGAAATAAACCTTTTTGAATCTTTCGTTGTTTACAACGAAAATATATGTTTGCGCGCGTGTGTATATATATATATATATATATACACATGGGGGGGGGGGGGGGAATTTAAAGTCACCGTGAAATCGGACAACGTAACCCCAACTTTACAATAACCATAACTTAAAACAGAAACATTTTCTTACTTACGCTTTGCAGCAAAATTAACCATCAGTGAAACATGATACTGTTAAGGACTTTCATTGCTAACTAGTCCATATTTAACGTAGTGATTTTCCAGTCGCCAAATATTCATAGTTTGTAAACAGAGCTGTCTCATCCTGCAGATTCAGAAAAGTGTCACCAGGGTGCAGTTAATTCTTATGTAGTTTTCGTATTCTCGGTCTTCATTTATTTTGTTATATGTCTATCACGTGGATTCGTAGACTGACAATAAATAAATAAAATTGATTGATAAAATAGAATTCGCGGTTGTTTTAAAAAAAAACTGTTTTAAAAAATTCGTGAATTTGTTACTTTTGCGGAACTTATTCGCATTTCTTTTGGTTTAAGTATTATTTCATTGTTTGAATAATAATCTACTTAGGTACCTTCCACGTCCTCTGTTGACATTATGAACACGAATGTTTATGTTTACGAGCTAATTTTGGCGGCATTTAATGTTTTGAAAATTCTTCTTTAATTTGGCGAAGGACATAGGACGAAGGGACAAGTCTATAAATATTGGCCATATACATGGGATAAGACGAGACATGGGACAAAGAGACAGCAAGGGACACGTCACGTGATCATTTTAGCTAATCGGCAAGCAGTGTCCAATGGACACAGCATGGGACAACTTAACTGTAGCACGGCCTTAATGTATTTTGTTTGTGAACAAGAATATATATGGATGTGAAAACCTATGCAAGATTCACAGTGAATAAATTTTTATGTTTTATTTTCAGCCACAGATAGGATTTTAGAATACAGAGATAATTGCATCATTATTACACTACTTTCTTATGTATTTTTTTATAGTATTGTCTCAACCATCATGTGTTTGCCGCCTAGGCTTGTTAGTTGATATGCTTTATATGAGGTAGCAGTACCACTGACATTTTTACCATGCGTCTAAATAAGGATTTCACACAGGTGTGAAAAGTGTGCGTTTTTTAATGTTGTTTTATGTTTATTCATTAACAAAATGAACGTTACAAATTATTTTTTTTCGTTGTGAATACAACATACTTTTTTAACGTTCCTATGCAATTTAGTTCATAAACAAAAAAAAAAAATAACCTACACGAGACACCATTGTGCTAATATATTCTCAAATTCGTAGTTCGTAAACAACAGACGATACTAAACCGTTTATTTGCACAAAAATGCAGGTTTCGAAGATTACATTAAGAAAAACACAACGCACAATGCCGTTCCATCCAGTATTATGTATCTGGGACGGGTTTAACGTAAGTGTATGTTTTTGATTGGCGCTAAGACACGTGCCAGTACTTATTGTTTTAACTGATATTCATACCAAAACCTGTCTGCATCGTCACATTTTTCGGCGAGATATATTGCATACATGCCTTATAGTTTATAAAATTTGGGATGGTTATAAGATCGGAATGGCGAACTGTACGTTTCTATATTCATGACGAAGCAGCACTCACTAGTCAGGGTGCCTTCAACTTCCACAACGAACACGTGCGGACAGATACTTCCAACACCAGAGAATCCTACTATCAACGTCTGTTTTCTCTGTCCGTCGTTTGAATTGGATTGTCGATAAGATATTAATCGAGCATTCGTCCCACTATGATTTCTGAAGCTTCATAACGGCGATCTTTAGGCTACGGTTCGTCAAACCTGCTTGAAGACGTACCCTGAATCAACTAGACGTCGCATATTGGCTTAGTACGCGCCAAATTCCGTAAATCCGTTTTTTTGTAGGATGTTCAAAATAGGCTTATTTTATTCTCCTTTATCCACTTTACAATTCTACCGAATTTTAGTGAATTGTGTTTATTATTTGTGTCTCCAGGAAGTCCTGAACTAGCATCATAAGTGTGGTGAAATTTGTTCTGTGGGTTATTGCAACAAAATACACTAATTCAATGTGAAATGTTTTGGTTTCAGAGTTGATTTATGCAATGCGTATATTTTTCAGAAAGATTGTGTCTTTAACATCGTAATCTTAGTTTCGAAATAATTTGTTGTTAATTTTTTAACTTTATTGCGGATTAGTGAAGCAGGCCTATACCATATTTGTGTGCTTATATTTCCGTTAAACCTTAATCACAAAAAGAGTGAATGCGTGTGGTAGACAGTTGATTCTACCAGTAAAATTTAGCTATGGATCTATGTAAACAATTGACAAAATTTCAGCTGCGCGTTTATACGTACTTGTGAGAATCTGTAGAAAATGCGTGCGCGTATGTTGCGCATCTGTTATCCTGTAGAGCGAGCCATCACAGATGATTGATCTTTGAAAGAACTGTGCAATGGGAATGCATGACTGGATTCAGTTTCTTGGACGTACTCCATTGCAAATTGAACGACTGTCAAAGAAAACTAAACAAATAAACGAAAACCATAACATAAGCAGAGTATGCTTAGTCAGCAAGATACATACACAACAAGAAATTCCAAAATGGAATCGGGTCAAATAGAAACAAGGAACAAACAGATAATAAATGAAAATAATAACAAATAAAATAAAAAAATCAAATAACATGCGACACAACGATGAGATGAAACAAAAAACACAGCAAATATCAGACACGAACAGAAAATTAACAAAAAGACACAACAAAAAGACGAGACAAAATGCAACAGGTAACAGACGTATACAGAAAAGACAAACGACACAACGCAGCCAATGGTTACCCGGCAAACACCATCAAACAGCACATGAAACCTAACAGAACACTTAAGCCCACAGAAACCGAAAAACCAGCAGGAACCCTAGTTATTCCGTATGTTAGAGGCCTTTCAGAAAAAATAAGACGTGTGGGAAACAAATACGGACTTCAAACAGCATTCCGATCCAAATCTACTATCAAAAGTATGGTCACCAGGGTAAAACCAGCCACTGAAAAATTACAAACTCACAGCTGTGTATATCAGATACCCTGCGAATGTGGTCATATGTATATTGGAGAAACTGGCAGAGCTCTTTCAACACGTATCAAAGAACATAAAAACAATTGCAAGAAAGGCGAAACCCAAAAATCTAGACTGGCCGAACATGCATGGGAAAATAGCCACAGAATTCTTTGGGAAGACTCGAAACCACTTACACAGGAAAATGACAAAATTAAAAGAAAAATCAAAGAATCAGCCTTTATTATTAGCAATAGCAATATTTTCAGTCAACAGAGTATTGAATTAAAAAATATGTGGATCCCATTGATTAAGAAAGAAACAACTTTACAGCACAAAACAAAAACACACACTCAACCCATCACAACCAATCAGAGTCAATCTATGCTGCGCGACCAATCAGGA
>PNEQ01012172.1:0-33559 GCA_003012365.1 Medauroidea extradentata | reverse complement strand
TGCGCTTGTGTCTAACTTCTTGCTTTTCGGTAAGGATAACACGATTTGTTCTGGTTTTCTTCCACCTAAAACCCAATTCCCGAACAATTTTTCGTAGGCTTGTTGCTCCTCCTTTAAATCCAATCGACACACGTAATTCTTGTAGTAGCGTTGGGATTGTGGGAGACATTTTCTTCTGGATATAAAAATTATGGATTGTTCGGCGCACAACGCTCTTATCGAAGTCGTCCAGTCCCACCACTTGGTTTGGGCGAGTCCTGTATTTATTTGGTGTTGCGAAACTTGTACTTGCGCCGTTTTCGATACGCTGCATTTCTTTGTGGATTTGAGAAATCGTATTTTTAGAAACCCCCGTAGCGGCGGCAACGTATTTTCGTGTTTCGGCAAGTGGAATTATAGGTTCCTTAGCTCGTTTTTCTTCGTTCATAAACGCAATCACATTAGCAATAACTTCGCGCGTTTGGCTATGCAAAACCTTGCGTTTAAGCTTCGAATGTATCGGAGGCATAATAACACGTTACAACACAACACCGTGCACGTTAACTATCGCGACCCAAGCGAACGTGTAGCGTACTATACACAAGTGATTTGTGACTGTTCTCAGCGCGCACCCAACAGGAACTTACTCTTTGGCTAATGTTATCACTCAGGTCAGTAGTGGATGTGGGCTGTGGAATGTGGGTGCGGTCTTTGCGACTATAACCAATCAGCAGAAGCGCACCGTCTCGCCTGTTAGTTGCGGTAGGAGGGGGATACTTCTCCGCTGCGCGTCTCCAGAACCTTTCCTAGCGTGCGGGCACTGTAAGTAAGTAAGTGAGTGGGCTTTAAGTCTCGTCGACAGTGAGATCATTATAGAAGGTAACACAACATGCTACTATGTCAGCAGCTGGGAGAGGAGTTGACTATGGTCCCAGCACTCGCCTGGAGATATTACTGTAAACCTTGGAAAACCGAAATCAGGATGGCCGGAGCCGGGGATCGAACCTGGATTCTCCCGATTGCGAGTCCAACATGTTACCATTGTGTCACCTCGCTCGGCTTTTGCGTTGTATCACTGATTTATGTAACACGTCCTATTAACATATCTATAGTTTCTCCAATAATTTAACGGGAACATAACATGATACGGTATAAGAAACAGTACGAAACTTCCCTCCATAATTAAAAAATTCTCTTTACCGTAGTGTTTAGGAAACTGATGATAAATGTGAATTTGTAACCATATGGCAGATACGTTTAGCGCAGATATAAATTACCATTAAAATAATTTGCCGTCAAATTAATGTCGAGAATTTCACATTTCCTCAGAATTATATGGCACCATTATTTACCACAGCAGAACAACCTCTGCAAAGTTCGCCGTTCTCCCGCTCCTTTTAAGTACGTCATACATAATATTTAACTAGACTTTTACTTAATATTTTTAATAAACATGATAAGACGTCACTGCGGACAAGAGACATGCTGTAAAATGGTTAATTTTAGCGCATTCGTGTAAAAGAAAATTGTTTAAGGACGCTACCAACTCCAGAGACATGGTAACAGCCAGGATAGGCATTTATGTGTTTAACAACATTAGGTGTTGCTGACTGACTAACCTAAATATATACCTACATAATATATTACCCTCATTGTTATACACTGTAAAAACCTTTTTTGAACCTTTACAAAGAAAATCTTTGGAATCCCAGTTTCCAAAAAAAAAAATTACTTGTAAATCTACGAAGGTTGTTTTTGTAAAAAAAAAAAACTAATACGAAGTATGTGTTTGTAAAATAAGAAGGGGTAGCCTTGTGGCTGTACTTGAAACACGGAAGAAAATAAATATCAAATAATTGTTTTAATTTTAATAATGACACCTAATTCATGTAAACGTTTAAAGCAAGCGCTCGGATTCGAACCCGCTTCCACACGCACAAGAACTTATCTTCTTTCCCCTAGACAATCTTGACTTCCGTGCTATTAAATTTTAGTTAATTTCTATATACTCAATGTACAGTATCTGATAATCTCATTTTTCTTATTTTTATTTAAAGTATGCACTCATTATGCAAAAGTTCCTTTATTCCTATATAATTTTCATGAAACTGTGATTAAATTTTTTTCTTGGGTTTTTTTGCAAAGAAAATTCTTGTAACTTTAAAAACAAATCATTTTACAAGGGAAGTTTTTGTACATTAGCAAAAGTATGAGTAACTAAAACTAAGTGTCTTGTCATCTTTACTGTACAAAAATTTTTTTCAGGGCAGGAACTGTTAATATATTTATTATTTAATTCCTTTGTAGTACAAAATTTACCTCTGTAACTATAAAAACTAATGATTTTACATAAAAAATCTTTGTAAATTTTGCAAATTTATTTTAGAGTGTAAGATCCTTTAGCCTCTTTTTCAGTCTCTTTAAATCTGTAGGATAGTATGAATTTTTCATTCTAAAAATAATGCTCGAAAACATATACTTATAGATTAAATTTTCTCCCACATTCTCTTCCTGGTTAAATAGTGTCCTCTTCTCAATGCAGAAAGTGATATTTGTCCGAAAAAGATATAATTAAAAATTAATTAAATCCGTCGAATATAAATTAGCATGTATGTCCATATCCTTGGTCTCGCCATAACTGCTAGGTAGACGGCGCCCTTAAGGGCTTAGGCCCGAGTTTCTCGGCTTTGGAGAGAATTATTTTTTTAAATCCATACGAGAGTCAATATCGTGAAATTGCTTCGTAACATTTTTGCAAATTGGTTTTACTATGCAATATACTTTTTCGTGACAAACTGTATGAGTACAGCTAATTTATCAATTAAAAGGAAATTTCGTTAATTAACTAATTAGCAACTATTTATCAGTCTTCTGACTCGACAAAATTAGAGTATGCAGTATAAATAAGCCATAACAAAGTTAGGAAGCGATTTTACGATACCGGCTGCCATTTATGTTTTAAAAAATAATTATCGTTAAATGCGAAGGAACTCGGGCCCATGCTCTTAAGGTGGCTACCTGGGTGAACGCATTTTGCCCGTTCAAGGCCTAGAAGTGTGGAAGCGATAAGGACGACACAGGACGGTCATCACGCCTTACCCTAGCCTCTAAGGTGCAAGTCACTGGACTGGCGTGCTGTCTTCATGCCGAAAACTAGACTCTATGAGACACTCAATGGCGACCGCTCTATTTTATCCCGTATTATTAAATGTAAAGGTTAATTGTGCAAACCTGTATATTTTAAAATCTTCTGGGCCAACATTTACGCATCTGTACCTTGGAGGTGTTTCAGGAGAGCAGTTTGAAGAGAGTAGTTCATTATTAAACCCAGCGAGGTCAACCGGGTTTTCACCTGTGGTATTCATGTCAGACGTTGTCGTTGGAAGGTGTACAAAAGTATCCTTCATCGTTTTAACTATACCAGTTTGTTATAAAGTTCGTGTAGGAAAATGTTACAGGCCTACTAAAAACTCGAAGAAAAAAGGCCATATTACAGAGTTTTCTACATTCACGTGCAAATTATTCAAGAAGCATGTTTGCTTTGAAATAAATCCAAGAAAGCCCTCAATCACACTTAGAATAAAACTGTTAGAGTTTTGCAAATTATACATTCATTGTTCACAAAAAAGTATTTTGTTGATTATGTATTATTTTGTATCAAAAATTTTGACCAGATTGGTGGTGCGAAATATTGAAAGAAACTGTTATGTTAATTATTATGGAAATTGTTTGCTACATATTATGAAATATCTTAGTTAAAATTGTCTTATAATTTTTAAACATACGTGTAATGAAACGTTGAAAAATTATATTTTCTGAAGTATTGCAAAACACCGTGACATTTCCTTGAAAACTTGATTTAAGTGAAAGCGATTAACATTTTGCAGCTTTTAATCTAACCTCATAAGACGAAGCTTTTCAACAGCGAACCCACAGGGGTGTGGGAGGGGGAGGGGGGTGGTGGTAAGTAGTGCTTTGGGTCCCTTGACCTTTTAAAAAATAGTTAATTAAAAAAAATGAAATTTTTTTTAAAGTGATATATTCAATTTTGTGGCTAGGAAACGCCTTAAATAGTACAGTTTTGCACCTTAAAAACTAAATTTATCCGGGCGAAAGCCCCCGGACGCATTTATTTACTTGCTGTGTGGGTATATCTACTTTTTAGCACCACTCAAAAAGTAAATCTAAATGAACACATATTTTTCCCGAAACACTGAAATTTGGTAAACTGTATTCATAATTTCTGGCGAAAAATAAAATTATCTTACATAAGTGAAAAAACAAAACAATAATTTCCAAAGAAAAAAATTTCGTATCGTAGGTACATGATACATATCATTGACACATTCGTAATATCCCTCATAACTTATTACATAGGTAATTTAAAAATTACATAATAATTTATTTATGACTTTGGCACCTCTTAAAATCTATCAGATGGACGCCCTCGGAGGTAAATACACGTATTACTGAAACCACATTAAGCGTCATTTTCATGTTTAGCAATACACTGAACTGTGAGTTCATTTGCGAAACACCATGCTCATTGACTACCTACATCATGTACTAAATTACAACACCCACAACTTATTTTGACAGGAAATTTACTTTTGCAGTGTCTCAAATGACTGATTTAATCAATGACTGGAGTGGGAATCGAACCGATAATCTTTTCACCAGTGGCTCTGTGTGATAAACTTTTTTTTTATGTCATGCGCGGTTCAATTTCCCTTTACTAACGTTTACTTGATCCCCAGTAGGCTATATGTTAGGAGAATTGTAGTAACACAATTCATTGCGACCAATATAAACTGACACAAATTTGCACGCAGCCGGTATAGGTTTGGAACCCAGTACCTCTCGTACCGTAAACGGCTGACTACGCTATGGAGGTTTGCACCACTGCACCATTGATGGCTGACGAAAATGTGCTGTAGTTTTTTGTCTCATGCAGGGGAAAAATAAATTTCCCATTCTTCTGAAAATTATCATAAACTTGTCGGGCAGGCTAAAGTTACCTACAGTTTTACGGTGTAGTTTATTATCTAAACTCCAATAATGTATACTCGGTTGGTCCAGGTTAATCCAATTTCTTGTTTATCTTCACTCCGCCTTCGCGTTAGCTCCAGTATTATTTTACTATCAGTGCTCTGATGTACGGCGTTAATCTGAACTTCGTTCAGTGTGATTCTAGCAGTAAATAAGTTCAGTTAGCCGACTATTTACTGAAGGATGTCATACTTCGTAACAGTCACAAAAAATAAGCGCAATGGCTTGCGTTTGCTTTGCAGCTTATACAACCGATTTTGTTTAGTTTTCTTAATAAGATCATAAAATGTTAAATGTTTTATTATAAAGGATCGTAATTCCAGTACTTTATTACGGAGCCACAATTTACATGCATGCAAATCCAAGCTATGCCCTAAATAATGGTATAATTATTCAAAATGCCGCGCATATTGTACTACTTCGTTAGTTAATGTGTAATTAATGCACTACTATGAAATTACTCAGATTATCCCGATTTATATTCCCGATGATTTCCCGACATCTCTAATATTGGGATGGTTACTTAAGGGTGCCGCGTACCTACGCGCTAGAGGCTCAGAAACGACGGAGACATAAGGACGACCTTGAAACGTGCAACAAATGCCGCATCGCCTCTATGAGCCAAGCTTTGAAATAGCGTGCAAGGTTGCAGCTGAACGGTTTTTACTATGGGACATCAAGCGGTGACCGTATAATTTTATTGATGGAATGTCTGCAACTAGGTTCTGTGCAGGTCGCAATCTGAGTTTCACATACATCTGGTTAGTACATTTTGAAGTATGGCAGTCTGAAAAAGCAGGTTTTAGCCATGTTGGAGGGCTTAGAAACAGAGTTTTTAATGAGAGTAGTATCTTAAAAATAAGGTTCCGACCTTGACTGAAGTGTGGTTTCTTTTCGTATGCTGGTATAATGGATACAAGTGGAATTGTTTCGTAGAAAATACCTGTTTACGAACACACTGCAAAGTGTTTGAAGTGTGAGATAGGAGGCCCCCTCAACATATGGACATATCGTGTTTTTTTCTCAGCTTCTGTCCTTGTGAAATTCGATGAAATGTACAGACAAATGCAAATTAATTGAATATGAAATTGTTGCACACGCAAATAAATTAGTTAGTTAAATAATGTAATTCTGATATGATAGGGCCTACTTAAGAAATCATGATTTACGGCTACTGGACTTGTTAAAGTGAACATACGAACATTTTAACTCTCCTTCTCTCGAATGTCAAGTTGGAAAGGACTACACTTATTATACAGACAATTATGATAACATAACAACTGAAACTGACTTTGTATGACAATTTGAGCAACAATTATTACATTTGCATTGTGCATGGTGTTATAAGACCCTTAGTGGCAAATATGCCTGATACAGTATATCATCTTTGGACGTATTTATGCGAAAATAAACCAACCCCTAAAGAAATATACCTAGATAATCATACCAAAATAGGAGAAGATCAAAAACATGTCCTAAAAAACACATGAATTAAATCAAAATATTTTGAATGAGCGAAAGAGCCAAGAAAAAAACTGTTTATATAAGGTTTAGACACACGTAGTAGACGTTGATATTGACCATCACAGCTGCACTGAACTGTAGGTTGGTCGTCCATTTAGACATCCGTAGTTACACATATTGTTGAATGAATTCCTAAGATAAGGTGTTGACACGATTACGAACCACACGATTTTAGCTTTAAATTTGCAATGAACAGAAATGTGTAGGTTTTGATGAAGGCTGCTTCTTTACATTCTCATGTGATTGTAACTTATATATACTTTTAGTTGAGTTACGTTTACGGTTTTAAGTAAAATAATTATGAGTTAGTAATTATTTACTTGTTCTCTTTCTTAACACAACCACACTGATTTCTGCCACCAGCCATCTTATCTCAATGGTTAGTTAACATTTAACAGACCGTAGTCGAAACAAAGTATATAACGAATGTTCTTCTAATGTAGTTAAGCGATCATCTTAGTTTGAATACATAGTGATTGCAACAACTTCACACACCATGTGACTGTACACAGACATGAACATGTTCAAAGCAAACTACTGCAGAGTATCTTGTAACCACGTCTATAGTTGGTTGACACTGGAGCTCGCCTTGATGGTTATGCAACTGGTCTACTGGAAGACATATGCGTGTATTCCGTTGCCTATACAGCAAGGCGAAGCTCACAGAACTGTGAAGCTGAATTTGGTCACTTGGGGGCTTATTCATAGTCGTTTTTGACCCGGTCTAGTGCGGGATTATCGTCGGACTAATTTTTTGTCTTATTCATAGACGCGGACTATATTTAGTCCGACGTTACTTGGCGTTTATGAATAAGGTAACACTTGGTCCGGACTATAGGACCAACCCTGGACTAACTGGCACAAGATGATCTCAGGATCATCTCGGAACTAACTCAGAACTATGAATAAGGCCCCTAAACAACAATGTTTTCAGCTGGTGGAGTGATATGAGGTAAGTATAAGCAGCACAAAGCAAGGAGCGGGGGAAATGGGAGATTTTCATTTCTTATACACCACTGTTTACTTCCATCAAATTCAGGACTTTTATTTTGGTAGCTCTGTAACGATTCTAATCTCTTACGTAACCACAATTAATGATTCTGTATAGCGACCGTTTCATTAAAAGTTTACCGACTGTTCAGACTAATGTTCTTAACCCGGATTTAAATCTACAGTACGCTTTGGCGACTGAACTACATTATCTAACTCCAGTCTTACTCCAGTCCAGTCCAAGTGTCTTTATACTATCGTTACAATTTTAGATACCTCAGTTCTCTCCAAGATAGAACAGGATAGAACGTTTTATACACAAATAACAAAACAATGAAAATTAATAGGTGAAAATCGCTTTGTGTTACTAACCACACACAACTGAAAGCAGCAATTTAAAAACCCGTAGTCCAAGCGTAAAAAAAATGTAGTTCCTTTTATTTCAATTCCCGATAGTTGAAAGTGCACATTGATTCTGTTGTGTTAATGCGTAATCGCATATTCCCACAAAATTAATATATATATATTTTTTTTGCGATGAAGCGTCATATATTATGTCATCGGCTGCTATATGAGTAGCCAGTTCTATATTTCCACAGGTTGCACAAGAAAAATTATGTTTTTTTTTTAAACAAATTATTTTAGAACATTTAATGTGTGTCAAATGAACATAGGATGCGTATTTGGAATTACACTTGCACTCATAGAAATTCGCGAAATTTTCCTGTTCCTTTAATTGGCTCATAAATGGCATTCGGGCGCAAACTGGAAATTCGGTTGGCCAGTAACTGTAGTTCAACAAGCAACGCTGTTTGTGTGATGTATCTTCTGAGCACACGACATAAACGGCTTGCAATTAGTGACCTACAAATGTGCCAGTTATGTGCTGTGATATATCTGTCGTGTAAGATATGGTATAGGTTGTTCAAGATAAAGTGAGAGCTAAAAATCAACCTTTCGCAAAATTTCTGGCTATTACTGCAGTACAAATCAATATTAAAAATGATTGACTTACTCCCTGTATGATTGGCAGGAATTTCCGAAAGAAGTTCCGTGTATTTTCATATCTGAATACAACAATACTGAAATCGAAATGGTTTATGTTTGTATTTTATTTAAATAACTACCCTTAAATTCAAACTATGTTTATTGGTTCTTACTTTTCACACAATTTAAACTATACGCGCAAACTTCAAGCAACGTGTCCAGAGGGGTTTAGACGTTAGTCGAGGTATATTATTGGCAAAAAGTTTTTTGGGCAGTAGTCACTTTGCTCTGCTACAGTATTGTGTCCATATTAAGATGAGTTAAACTTTAACATGGGTGTTTTGATTGCGAAATTGTTTATTTACCAACAGTATAGAAATTACTCAGGAGGAAACACAAGGAGTGCAGTTTATATATTTAAGAAATTACATGCAGGAATCTATATTTTATAGATTTTAATTATTAACCTATATTTGACAAAAACTGTTATTTATCACGCGTGTATTTATTGAGTAGATATTGTAGATAAAATATTTCCGAGCAGCATAATGTAGATTAACATTTTACAGCTCGTACAAACAAAAGTAGCCTACATGACAACGTTTTTGTTTACATGCAGCGGAAAGATACGAACTGGCTGACAGAAACTAAGCAGGGCTTTTTTGAGTGCTTACTTATCCCGAACCGCTTACATATACGAGCGTGGTATGTGTCGTACTGTACACATAGTCTGAGGCATTATTCTCATAGGCAATATACATCATCATGTTGTAGAAGGCATATAAGACGTCTTGCTGCTGGCGAGGGCTGCGGTGGTGTAGTGGTCAAACCACCCGCCTCCCCCCATGGCGATACAGGTTCATTTCCTGGTGGGGGCGGTCCCAAGCCTCGCATGTGGTAAACGTGCCGTTGGTCAGTAGCTTTGCTCGAGCTACTTCAGTTCACCCCCGCTCTTTCATTCCGTCGCTGCTCCTTACACACCTCACTTCACCCTCGACAGCGAAGGGCGTTCAGGTATGGAAATATCATTATTGTATATTTGTAGGAAATATTGTCACTTTTGTAGACATTACACGGGAGTACAGTTCCTTCTTACAAAAAATAGTTCCTCCAATTTTTCCGTGAAGGAATTTCAAATTCAATATCTGCATGTTTTTACTTCATATACACCGGGGAGCAAAGAACATAATATAACTAAATAACTCACATTGAAACTATACCTATGTCAGTGTCTACTGCTTGACCTATATAAAATACACAGCAAAATACACTTTATTTAGTATATTTCTTAATGTAGCAAAAAAATTTAACATTTCAGAATGTTTTTAAAAATAGAAACATTTTTTGTAATGCGATTTGAGATACATCAAGCTGTAGCGTTTGGCATGCACGCTAATTAAATTATTTCGTTGCATTATGTTTATTGTTTTTTTTTTTTTGGGTGAAGTATAAACATGCATATTTTGACCCTGAAATGCCGTAATTTAAAACTGGCTGGGCTATTTTTTTTTGTGAATGAAAAATGTTCTCCCAAGTTACGTCTACAAAATAACATTATTTCGTGGATGTATAAAATTACGATATTTCCCCGCTTTACCATTTTAAGAGGCCTGTTTACCTGGCGCACTATCGGTGCTGTAGGGCACCACGTTTCTTCTTTTCCACGCGAAACTGCTAAACTTATTCCCAAAACTTTTAGCTACGAAAATAATGCTAAGTTAAAATTATGCTTCTGTCATTTCAAAAGTACAGCATGCTTATTAGGAACACGATTTTTAGCTCCGGCTTTTTTTAAAGACTGCTATAAGTACAAAAATAGAGCTTGGATTCGTAAAATAAAAGCTCACTAGAATCATGCGTTGGAATTTCTACAAACTTGCCGCAAATGAAATTGTAGGGTCGCCGCTGAAAAATCCCACAGGGGAAAGAATAAAACTAAAACACTGCGTGCCAGTTGGCGCGCGGCGAATAGGAGCGGTGGAGTTTCTGTCGAGTGTGGTAAGTTGAACATTATCGGTCCCCGTCCCTGCGCATCACACATAGAAAATGACATCCAGTACATAGGACTCTTAAGTCATCTTAGTAGGTAGATCCCTCTACGTGAAGACTATCGTTAGTTGGTGAACAAGTAAGTATTGACCTTGGTGCCTGCTCTCTCAGGCCCCGGGCGACCTCCTTATGCTAAACTTCTGGCACCATTACATTAAAATAGCAAATTGTAGCCAATATAACTACCTATGTACAAATATTAATGCGACTCATTCGAATTTCATTGAATTCTAAATTTATTATTATTATTTTCTTCATTATTGTTTGTTGAACTAAATTTGAAAAGTCTAAAATTTAAACGCATGGCTATACGTTTTCTTCATTCCCTAACAAAAATACGTTAAAGTGGAGTGCTTTGTTTTAGAGGAAACAGAAGACGAGCAAATGTTTATTTAGGTACGTCTCCTGAGTAAAGGAACTTTTATTAAGAAGACGTGGTATATAAACTAACGCTATAAACGATTTCAGTTCGGGAATTGTAAGCAAACTATAGATAAAACAAAGAGCGAGCCTAGAAAACTGTTTGTGTAATATATGTTAGAAAATAGGCCTGTCATACTTATGACACGTATTCCTCGTGTGAACTGTCTTGGCTTAATCAGAGTTACACAATGAAAGACAGCGTTGCACATTGTTCACCACAAAAGCACCACACTGATAACTACTTGTAAACCAAGACTTGGCCTTGTACTATGTGGTGTAGGGTTCAATTACCCGATAAACCTAGTAGATGAGGTAGAGGGATGGAGCAGCGGTAAAACACTGATCTTGCAGCTGGGAGTATCTATGTTCGATTCACACTTCAGTCGCCTTTGTATCGGTTTTGCAGGGTATTCACTGGAGAAATATTATGAGATGGTTCCTCAGAAGGTCTTTGACCGATTTCATTCCTACATTCATCATGTTTCTTAAGACAAGTCATGTATCTGTTTAGTGACACCAAATACCCAGCAAACTAACTCATTACACTATAGGTTGTTTTTAAAACATGGAATATACTTCGGAGGTGATTCCCTGTGATAAATGACGTGTACTTTACAATGTAACTAATAGTCTCATGGAAACATTAAGGACGATGCGCCCTTGAAAATGAAATGTTTATATATAGTTCATATAAAATATCGGAAACCGCTTAAAAATAAGCAACTTCGTCTCGCATAGCCTACTACGGTATGCTAACTATAATTTCAGCTTGTAAATAAACTATTCCGAAAATGTTTCCTCTTCTTGAATATAATAGAGGTGGCCACGGCAATATTGCTTGAAAAACTTTTAAACCACAAACTTATGGGAGCATTTTATGTTTTTTTAAGAAGAACTCCTAATACAGTAAAAATATATTTTTGTTGAAAATGCTTAGGATGAACCATTTGCAAAGTAAATGACGACAATGCGACTGAAATAGGTGTATGAAATTAAGCAGTACTTCCTGAAGGAATGGTTAAATCATAGCAGGAGCCCAATTTTTGGTCGCCTTTTGCCAAAATTTTTGCTTGAAATATGGAAGGCATGAAAGTGTGTGGACTGTGTATAGATATGTGTGTTTTTTGTGTGCAGTTTCATTAGTTTGCGCTTTTTGAAGTTTTCCTGAACTTGATCCTGCTGACTTTCTTGTCAATAGCTTCACTACTGCCTACATTTGCCTGACTGCACGACGCATATACATTTACTGTACAATGTGCGAGCAATTACTTGCCGTACGCTGCAGTTTTGTGTAGAGTAAGATGGGGCAAGATTGCGCGTCGGGTAAGAGTGCGCACATGACGTTTCTACATGAATAATTTTTAGAAGTTGGTCACAGTGTTCTGCTGAAAGAATGTGACATGGCGGATAGTAAGTTGGTGTATTTCTATTGAAGTGCGCCAATTACTTGCTTAGTAATGACAATGAGGTATGTGCAATTTCAAGACGTTTTGATGTAATTTTTTGCTTTGCTAACTTGTGCTTTTTAAAAACTTATGCGTATAAGAACATAATTTCCATTCTGTATATATATTGTCCACTGTTTTTGACGCATTTTAACGGAGAGATCGTAAGAAACACTTTCTGCATCATCCTGCCATCTGTTGTTAGACTGTCAAACTACGTGCGGGGTAAGAGTGCGTCTGTAGCGAGGGGTAAAAGTGCGCAATGCGTACTCTTGCCCCGCATTTTCATTTAAAACACAATAATTGCAAATACTTTCTCTGTTGGTTAATTGTTTGAATTTTTGTGTTTTTCCTTGTTTTTTTCTTAACTACTCTCTGAAAAAGGCATGTGATTTATTTTACGATATGCTATTTTAGCGGAAATTGTGTCCTTTAGCTGTTTATTAAATTATTGCAGTGGATCTTTTATAGTTTAATTTATTTCGTAAAAAAATTTAACTGGAGAATATTTAAAGTCTATTATTCAAGAAATTATTTCTGTCGTAAATTTTGTGTTTTTAGGTTTCTTAATTAATAGTACTGTTCACAACTTAAAATTACAGAAATATTATTATTAAGCTTAAATTAGCTTTGTTAAAGTGAAATGTATGAATTTTTTGGGGGGAAAATACAAGGCATATCTTTGTAAAATTTTTTGTTAAGTTTTACAAAGATTTTCTTTGGTAACTAGGTTTCCAAAAATTTTTCTTTTAAAAAACAGTTTTGTGTTTGGATCAAAACCATTTGGTATTTTATTGCGATCAGGCTATATAGTACTATAGCGTGGTAGAACCAGAGAAAATATTCTGTCTCTAGTTACTAAACAAAAAATTATATTAGTTAAACTAGCTTTATTATTAAGGTACATCAAAATACCATTAATTTATGTTGCAGTTAGTAAACTGAGATGTTTGCAGAAATTTATTTTTGGGATATAAATTTCATATTTATAAGAAGATTAGAAATAATTAATTTTTATATTCATTTGGAGGTTTAGAGTTTTCATAATTAATAAATGACTGTTTCTGTGTATGAGTCCTGCAAATATAACATTAACTGTTTAAACCAAAAGAACAAACACAAAATCATAACATAACTTAATTTTTATAACTGGTTTCAATGTTTGTTCCAAAATTTCTTTATATGAGAGGATTATGGCTACGTATAAATATAACAAGTTACATAATTAAAGCAGACAAACAAATTCTTCTGTCCTGATTTCAGTTTTATATTATTAAAATATAACAGCTGTAGTAGTTTTTAATATCGTGGTAAACGTAATTCTATGTCACGTGTTCCAACATAGGCTAAGCCCCTGTGCTACGATGGATCTCCTGTGCCTGAACCTCGGAATATAGCATTAATACGTCACATATCTTACGAGAGACACGACCAACCAACACTCATCTTTAACCCACCTGTCACACGAACTAGGCACGTCTTCGCTGATGTAGGTATCGTATCTTTCACTGTCCAGATCCAAAGCAAAGAACCGTGTGAATTTTTTTCCCTTGTATTATACAGTAAGAAATGTTTGCACTATTACAATAAGAAATCTTAAGAATTTAATTGTCAAATTGGTTTTTGTTTTAGTGCAACACACCGCGAATCAATTTTCAACGTTATAATGTTGAACACGTGAATGTAAATTTGTTCGTTTCGTGCAACTGCTGAAAACTATCGATAAACCAATTGTTATAAGAATGTATAGGTAGGCCTATACGAACACAAACTAATGTTTATGATTTGTTGATAAAAACTAGTAAAGCGACGATCACGCAAGCCAAAAGACAACAGGACAGTTGAGCGCATTGAAAAGTAGTATTGTACTTGGAGCAGGAAAATTGACAAACAGTTATAAAAAAAATCTGTTAATTTTTCTGCATTATGTACATCAGTAGTTTTTTATGCGTTGAACAGTCCTGTTTTCTTTGTGGCTTGCATGATCATCATTTTACAGGTTTTCGTGAACAAATCATAAGCAGTGGTGTATGATCATAAATTCCCATTGCAGCAAACATGATAAATATTACATTCTATTTGTAGCGTTGTAGCTTACATAGAAATATTTTAGCGACTGAATTCTCTGTCAGATGTCTAGCGTAGATAACATTTCGCTAACTATGTATACTAGACATACTTTAGTAAGTAAAGTGTTTTTGTGAAGAGATGGACAGGATATATTGAGTGACGGCAACGACATAGGTCGTTGTTGCGCGCTGTCCCACGCCACCAGCAAGCCATTAAACCGCTTGAACAGAGACTGCGTGTACCTAGCCTAACAGGCGAGAGAAGGGTGCGGCTGGCACTGGGAATAAAAAGGCTGCTAGGGGTGGCTTAATTTGTTTGTTTGGCTTCGCCGGCGCGGAATAAAGATTCATTATAAGCCGTCGTCACAAAAGATGTCCCCTTAGCGCTTGCGTCGGTGTCAGTCCCCGCCCTGGCAGTTTTTTTTATTTTCGCGGCTCGTGAAGAAATAATTACGTGAGAGGCGCACGCTTTCACTCGAGTAGCTTGAACGTCGCTTGGCCACGAGATACTGCGCTTGACTCGGACAAGAACAGGCTGGATTCAACCCCTTCCTTTCTTACCCCCTTGCACTGTACTCCTCCCCAGCCTACCACTGCCTTTTTTTTCCCAAGGATATAGACTACATTGTTCTACACACTGGGAAAATTAGACCGCGGTCACACTGCATACAGAACTACTTCACTAAAACATGTTCAGTTTTTGGAGCGGTTACACGAACTACGAACGAGTTCAGATCGCAGCCTCTTCTCGTTCAAAAGTAAACTGGTTTCATATGTAGTTTCGAACGACATATCTTTAATGCTTCTCTCCTATTGGCTGCTTGGAGAAACGATCTGCTTACAAACATGGCTGATTTTTGGTCCGACATTTTACCCTCGTTAAATTAAATTAACTTTTAGACGTAAAATAATTATATCCGCATTACACACACAGCAGCATTTCAGTTAGATGCGATATGATAATTAAAAGTCACGATTGTTGAGTGCAGATGTGATAATAATTAAATATGGTATATTTCAGGTTCCAAGTTTATTGAGGTTAGAGAGTTCATTGAGTTCATAGTCGTGTAACCTAGCAAACGTGTTTAAGCTTTAAACACGATCAAACTTGGCTGCCGAATGTATTTAACTGAACAGGTTTGACCTCTAGTGTGACCTTGGACTTACTCTCAGGAAAGACAAACATAAAATTTGTCAAACAATAAAAAAAATTATACACTGATATCCAGACGACTGAGTTTATATGGTTTTAAATTTTTTTGAACTTACAAGCCTAGTACACGGGCATCTTTCTTGTATAAGAAGGTGAACACGTTTATGACTGCAATATAAAATGCCTACTCGATGTAAATAATTTCAGGAATATTTGGAACTCTGCTACTCGTAGTGGTTAGTAGCCAAACCATATTTGTCTCTATCAGAGCTTTCGTAGCTTAGAAGTTTGTAAAATAGCAAACAGTCATGTATTTAAAAAATGTCTTTTGAATGTTCTTAAGTAGTCTATTAATCTACCTTTGTCCCAGATTAGTTAGTCAAGGCATTAATAATTTATAGGAGTATATCGGACGTATATATGATTTATTTTCTAATTTTGAATCCACCCGTGGGGTAGTATAGTATCTATACTCAAATTCATTGTTTAAACGGCAGTTGTATCAGTTACTGATCTAACTAAGAAATGCCCCCGAAAACTATTACTAGCACGATCAGAAATTTTGGTCTCTGTACAAGTGACTTAGGCTACGTGACCTTGGCAATGATGGAGGGGCTAATATGACAAGAAATTACTGTGGTGTCAAGGAACACACATTTCCATTGAAACCACTGGCTATTTATACGCTGTGCTAGTCACTGTTTAAACCTATCATTGTCTAAAGCATGTGAACTTCAAATAGTAAGGAATACATGGACATTACTGTCCGCGCACCAGCTCTGAGTCCATGGCGTGTATGCATTATTCTTCGTAAACTTCATGTACGCTACAGTAACACAGTATCGAACATGCCCTAACTTAAGACGTTAATACGGCTAGATTGTGCGTCGCATGGTATTGGGCCTCGCTGTGTTATTTATATATTTACGGGCGAAAAACACATACTCGCCAGGGACTCAGAGACAGACAGTATTTTGTGGCAGATTCTTCCAAGCCAACAGCATTATTAGCAAAAAAAAAGAAATTGTAAAAACATTTCATGAAAACAAAACTACAAGACTTAAACCACTTTGCGAGACTTCTTGGCTGGAGCGTCATGAATCTGTACTGGTTTTCCGAAGTAAAGTGAAGAGATTTTGGTCAGCGCTCAACATCTTGGTCTTTACAGATGGTGAGAAGTGACCTGATGTAAGTATGGAGCAGCGCCGGAATCAAGGGGCCGGGGAAACGGGATATCCCCGAGAAAACCCGCTGACCAGCGGTATCGTCCGGCACGACGCGGGGACCTACGGCACCGGAAATCGAACTCAGATCGACTTGATGGGAGGCGAGTGCTCAAGCCACTGCGCAAACCGTGGCCCTCGCTTGTTTTCCGAGAAATGCTTCCAGCAGTTACTGCATTTCTGAAGCTGAAGGATACTGCAGCTGAGTCTGAAGGAAAATCAATTAAACTTAGCAAATAGTACGCAGTACACTGAGAGAAAGAGCTGTTAATTTATACTAAATATATTTGTTTGGGTGTTATTTGCTTCAACTAAACAATATTTAGTTGGTAAGACCAAGCTTGGAGTCCTCCAAACAAATCTAATTATTTCCCTCGACCAAATTATTCATTTAAACGCAATTTGTGCCGAACGTATATTTGGTTACTTCAGGACGTCGAATAAATATTTTGTGTAAACAAACAACTCGTTACAACTTGTCAACAAAATAATATTGTTAGTTATAAGTTAAGTGCTTTGAACCAACAATTTTTTTCGTTGGACTAAATTATTTTGTTGGCGAAACTAAATACATTTGGTTGACTTGCGGAAGATGGCAGGCTGGCGTACGTAAGCGATAAGATGGCGAACACTGTATACCTCAACATTCAAAATATAAGTTTGTGCCACAAGTAGGACGTCTAAACTGTTAATCAGCATAAGTTTAGTATCATAATTTTAGCTATAACAATTTCAAAGTGGTTAATTCGATTGATCGCAAAGGAAAATGCTATAAACTTGAAAAACACCGCAGCTGCACGACTCGTTCTTTGTGCTGCCAAGCACGACCTAACTATTCCTATACAAATAACAATATCACTGTCATGGAAGCATTCGTAGCTCAGTTGAAGCCTGTACATAGCCTTTTTTTTTTCAGTCCAAGTCTCCATAGCCCAAAACGTATCAAATATCTCTTGCCTCTCAGTATCAGATATCAACTCACAGCAAAAACTTCTTTCAGTTTTTTTTTGTCAGACACTTTATGATTACATCTACCCTTAAGTTTTCTTTCTTCTTTCGGAGCATTTTGTGAGACTCTTGTATCAATTACTTTGTAGCCCATGTAAGACTTCCCAAGTACTCTTTTAGATTTAGCTTCCAGTTTGTCATTTGTCTTCACAGTTACAAAATCATCACTTCTGGAACTATCATCATCATGTGATTCCCGATCTTTAATTGTGTCATTTTTATTTTCATCAAGGCTGTGACTTACAGTTTCATTTTGTTTTGTACACTCTAAATCCACTTCACTTGCCCCAACGATGCTGGCTCCATCATTGTCTTTAATGTTATTGGTGATTGGTGTAGCTTGTGCAACACTTATAATCTTCTCAGATTCAATTGTTGCTGAATCCTTGACAATGTCCAATATGCTGAAATTATAGTTAGAGAGTTCTTGATCAATTTCAATATCTGCTGGTACCAAGTGTTCATTTATGAACTCCAATGTAATTATGCTCTGCTCTACATCCTTTTCTGGTAGAATTAACACACATTCACTATTTCCGACAGTACTGCCATTAACATAACGAACGTTGTGTTCTTGTTCAGGTTCTTGATTTATATTTTCTACGAGATGTGATTCTGTAAGGTTTCCAGCTTGTAAACCATTATTTGATGTTGTCTCTTGGGGGACTTCTTGTACCTCCCGTCTGCATTGTTGTACAGAAGACGTTTCTATGACAAGTCCCAGCTGTGCAAGCTCAACCAATTGGCGACATCGACTACTCATCATGGATAAGATAATGATATTAGCTAACTGTATAAGTAAACATTTATCTGGAAAGACACATTTGTTAAGCGTGTTTTTGTGCGCTTCAATTATGTGTATGAGATTTCGCCGTCAGAGATTGTTCTTCAGAAATACATTACTTGACAACAATTTTTGTTTAAAACTTTGGTTAACTCTAAGGTAACGTTTTCTGATTTGGTTTTTAATTCGCTTCGAGAAACCTATAATTTTAATCTTAGCTTTCAGCGCTATTCCCTCTTAAGTTAACCCCACATTCACCAGGACACGAGTGTATCAACAAATTAATTCATTGACATGTTTGGAAGAAGACATGTTCATAGTTTTCAGTTGCTTCACATGTGAATCTGAATTTCGTAATGTTATACTGGAAAATAAATTACCCGATCTAAAAAAATATTGGAAAATTATATTGCCCAATCAGATTTTTTTTTGGGTGACATTAGCATGCATTTTAGTGTAGTGTTGTGCATAATGTTTATTTTTCCTGATTTTGTGGTCATAAACTTTTTAAAATGACCCACAGTCTTACCAGGCGTGACAAAGAAACTGAGAAAAAAATTCTGTAGGATGTTTTGCCTAACATTCTACGGTACACTTAAGTTCAGTAATGACTTGTATAAAATGTGAAATAAATTAGAATGTACATTAAATTTTTTGTATTATTTTATTACAGCTGTGGGAGGTATGGTTTTATATCATTTTTAGATTTTATTCGTAAGTATGTTTTGGTTAGTGTATTTATAACTGATCGTCAGTTGATGCATATATGTTTGATTATGTTTTTCATATGATAATGCTATTCTAAACGTTCTTAAATAACCTACAATTAAACCAAACTGAACCTTACAACACAAGTGTGTTTCGTATAGGTTAGTGAACAAAAATTCACTATTTTGTATACATAAATGTAATCTTGTACATATTTTACTAACTGACTGAACAACTTTTTATGTGGCCACAGACCACACGTTATTTATTTAAATAAGAAATAAAACATTATTCAGTGGACCGGTTCCCTGATTTATGTAACCGTATAAATATGTAGGCCTATGTAAACCGATTTGATAACACGTTATTAAATTATAACGCATTCTTTTTGATAAAAGGCTGTATCATAATGTAAGTAGTATGCGTTTCAAAGCTTGGTTACTTAAAAAAAGCAATATGGAGCATCAGTCAAGACAACTGACTATGAGTATCAGTGGAATTTATTGTTTAAGTTCACGTTGCCTCACTTATTTTCTTTATGTAGTAAATTCTTCATTAATTTATCAATTTGATATGGTATATATTTATCATACCCCCATGATACTTTACAATTCTGAACATATAGGACTAATATGAAGTAACTTTTGTGTTAACTGTTCATAAGTTGTTTGATAACAAGAATTTTTTACCTTCAGTTATCTAAATTTTAGCTGTTACTGAAATTTCGGAATTCAAAAGTATGACAAAACAATGCCAAACTACCGTAACAAATCTAATGTCTGTAAACATGTCGGAATGGTCTTCTACCTGATGCGATGATAGAAACGAGGTAGCGTTAATTGTCTCATTTATTAAGATACTGCAATATGGCTATTCTATTTAAGAATCGTTTATGGATTGTAGCGTATTCTACTAGTGCTATTGTATTTGAAAGTTCATAAAATTTCTGAGAAAGTGAAGCAGTATCGTGAATGACTTAATAATACATTTGTCCATAAAGCAAATGCCTATTGCATGAGACTTTGTAACTAATGAGAGCAATATTATTCAGTTACAAAAAAAGTTGCTTGCCAACACTTACCGAGTCACATTTGCATTCTGAGCACTTGCCGCCTAGGTTATCACAGTATAGTTTAAAACTTTATATTATTGTTAACTGTTATTTAGACGATTAACGGTAGTGGAATAACATGGAAACATTGTACAACAATGTACAAGGAATAAAATCACGTGGCAATATTTATAGCTACATGTAGAGAGAATGTACAAAATTACAGAAGATATTACTCAAACTGGGCTAAAGATGCTCAATATATAGTGAACTGCATGTAATTAGGTAGTTAATCACATCTGCAATCATCTAAACTATTTTGCTTAACTAGTTTCATCTTCGTTGTAAGATCATAACTAGCATACAATGTATGTCATTTCGCATACGATTTAAATAAAGCACATTAAATAACAGCTGATGCTCCCTGATAATAGTCGTGAGCGCGAATGGAAGGATACAATTCGGGAAGTTACAAAGGACTCTTAAGTACAATACTTTAAAACGGGGAAAGAGACTTAATGCATTGATGACAGTGAAGGGGATTCTTGGGACGGTATTAGTTCAGTATGTGTACTGATGTATCTTACTCGTCCAACCCCTCGCCCACTGAAATCTTTGAACACATGAACATGTGTTTGACGAGTAAGATACAAAAATACACCTACTGAACTAATACAGTCCCAAGGATCACTGTCACTATCATCAATGCCAGATGTACTCCTGTTACTACAGAGAACAGTCTAGGCATATATCTTAGCGTGCTGAATTACACATCTGATGAGACTATGAGACAGTCAAATCATCTCTGAAACCAAAACGATTCATAACACGCTTAACCTCATCATTAAGTAGGGTTTGGGCACAGGGAATTTCCCCCACCTTGACTGGGTGTGTTGGTAGGAGGCCACTCTCTGGTCAGTGTTATAACGAAGAGTTGCACTCTAGCGATGCACACGACTATGCCTGGTAAGTTTATTAGAAGGCAATATTACGACATAACGAGAAGGCAACTCAAGTATAGATACGTGTACTCTTTAGCATGTTTCCAACATATCGGTTCTCTTCAAGCAGATTTCAGCTGTCAATCCTACGACATGTTCACGTATTTCAGTGGATGAGAGTTGGAAGAGTAAGGCACAACACACTTGACATAATACGTTGTTTACGAGAACTCAAAGTGGAACTATGACAGTGTACACTCGTGAATAAGTCCTCAAAAAAGATAGGCGAAAGAGTACACCTTGAAATGACTTAAAACGGGCTATGAGTCTTTGAAGATGATTAGAGATGGATAAATTTCGCGAATACAATAACTTGCATGTTAGAATCAAATATTTCATGCGAACTAAAGAGCTGTCTATTCGTTCATTGTCTGCTGTTCTACTGAGTAGCAGCTAGTGGAAAAATGGTCTGGACTTGAGTATGCATAGGATATTTCTTTCTAACATGCATGTCATTGAATCCGCGAAATTTCACCTTCTCTGAAGATGATGTGTACTAAAATATTTGTGTACCTATAGAACACACAAATACTTCCACAATCCCAACACTATTAACTCGCGAACTTTTTTTTTCACCATACTACTGTGATGTATGGATTTTTTTTTGCAGAAAATTTTGAGTCAATAGGTCGATGTGACAACATCCTACTCATTTCGAATAATTTCGTTTGCGGTTTCATAATCTTCGTTTCATTATTAACCTACATTTCCAAGTGCCTTGCGTATTTTCGATAAACTATGGTTGTTGCAAGATCTGTAGTAATTTATTTAAAGAACTTATGTAACTGAGTGAACCACACTTTTTTTTAATGAAATCTAAAACATTTTAATTACTACGCTGAATAATTCTACGAATCTATTTTCTGTTAGTGCACCGATAATAAGTAAAGTAATATCCGCAAGTATTGAGCTGAATTGTACCAAGTTCCAGCAAAAACGTGTTTAAGAAGCAAGCACTCTGTTACTACATGTTCTTGTTGTAGCTGAGCAAAATTCTCCAAAATTTACGTTGCGAGGGCATGCATATTGTCTTAGCGCAGGATTAAATATTGTTGGTACAGTACCTATATCAGCGCGCCGTAGAAGAGACACAGTAACACAGAGTTCAGCTAGACGTTCCTTGGAATTATATTTATGAATTCGAATTTATTTTTAATATTAGCAATTTCCCTATTTTTCAATGTTTCACTAATTTTTTTTGGGAGGGGTCCGTTATGCCTTTGTAGTCCTGCCCCGTTTTGCCCGACGTACCCCAACTATAATATTTTTTGGTAGAAACATTCGCGGGCGCATGTTCAAGTCATCATCGCAATCGGACGAGTGATAGGCCTTTAGGAGCGCATAGAAGATGAACGAACAGACAAACATTAATTTTTAGTAGTAACAGATTTAGTTCTTGAGTTAGTTATAAGCCTACTGGCCCAGTGATAGACGTTATAAAAAAAAGCGTTTATGGGTTTGGTTGGACGAGCCAACAGAAGAAGTCAACTTTCAGAAAAGAAATTCCAAATATAACGACAAGAAGCCAGTCATGCAATTTTTTTTTTTCATGTTTAGCTAATTTTTGCTGAAACAACGAAAAAAGTCGTTAGATTTTTCGCACATTTATTCAAACAAAATGCTTTTATAATTCCTGAAGTGTTGCATCATCTCCAAAATTACTTTATTCATTCGAAGCAAAGATATCTGTTGTCACAAAATATACAACGTTCGTAGGCGTAGAGTTCCGAAGAAGTTGTTTAGTTGCTAAGCCACGGAATAGAAACACAGCAAATTTACAAAACAAGATGTGAAAAATTACGATAAAACTAGACAAGAACAATGAGGACAGTACAAACGAAAACTACGACTCGAATATATATTTTCGAAAGTTGGTTTGTTGTTATTTATTTAATTTTTCGCTTGTAGGAGGGCTGAGTGGTTAGACCACTCGCCTACCACCAAGGAGACCTGGTTTCTATACCCCGACGAAGTCGGGCCTTGGATTTTCGCATGTGGGAATCGTGCCGGGTGATGTCGCTGGTCTGCGGGTTTCTCAGTGATGTCCCGTTTCTCCCGCCCTTACATTCCATCACCTCTAATGTGTCATCTCATGTCGTCATCAGGGGAAAGCACTTGTCTACGGTTGCCAGTGACAAACCTGCAGTTATAGTGGTACGTTATTCTGGACCTCTGGTATCTTACCCTTACGTTATTCATTAATTTGGTAAACTGTGCTCTAATATACTGAATAATTCCGTGCCGTGGTATGTTTAGTCAGTTGAAGCAGCAACCGGAGATAGCTCCAGCTAGACACACGAACGTCTAAACAGATACAACCAGGGGCTTTGAACGGCGTTGGAGTATCGATGAATGATGTGGATGAGCTCACAAGATAAACGGAGCTGTATCCATCGTAGCGCAAAGAAAAAAAAATTATGTGTTGTGTGGTATCTTTTATGGTCAGTGTTTAAATAACACGCAAGTGTTCAAATGTAACCATTCATATCTCAGTGTGTAATATTTTATCTTCACTCGTTTCTTTTGATAACATTCAGTCGTTAAACAGCCGTATATCACAGCCATGTGAGATCTGCTTCATGAAATACTAGAATATTTGCTTGAGTAACAGCGTTAATTTGTAACGAAGAGAAATTGTGATTTTAATTTTATTTCAATTTTCAGTATACGTACCGGTATGTATTGTAACAACCACAAAAAATTGTATTAAATTCTGTTACCATATAGTTAGACGAAGCGTTTAGAAATGAGCAGAAGTATTTACATTATTTGCGTGACATGGTTTTGAACTGATTGTAAAGAAGTTAAAGCAAATAAACTTAAGGACGCGCCCTACCTGGTATTACTGGCGTGGGCAAGGATAGGAATATATGTTAAACTGTATTCTGTGTGGCTCAGTTAGTTACCTTTCAATGTATAGTTTTAATACTAAAACAGTTTTTTGCATTAAGAAAATGAAAATATTGCTGTAGGAGTAAATATTAGGGGAAAAGTATGTGATTTTGAGATTATTTTTGTGAAAAGCCTCATAGTTCTTGGTTTCCAGGGTCTTAGAAAAACAGTTTTAAATGATCCTATAGTAATGTGGGATGCACTGAAACATAATAAGATAATAGTGGAGGAACGTAGCTATGTTTGGCAAGTGACTAAGCTGTAGAGTATATAAGATATAATGTAAGTATCTCCCTAACCTGTCTCGCTTCTGGACTCCCAGCAGGCGGCGCTGTTTCAAGTATCACCGGCTTGTGTTCACTACAGACTGTGACACACAACTTGACTCAGTGACAAGAGCTGGGAGAGGAATCGGCCATTGTCTGTTTTAAGGAACCATCACAGCTTCTGTCTGTGCGAGTCAAACGTGTTGCCGTTGCACCAACTTGCATGTTTTAATGATATATAGCTCAACATATACAACATGTATAACATAAGCCTTTGAGCAGACAATTCAGCGAGGTGGACGTATCCTACTGAGGAAGGGGGGACGGGGCGTGGAAAGAGGGCATGGACTCTTTCAATTCAAAAATTTATGAATAATATTAATATTAAATTAAATTGGCATTGCTATATAAATATTTCCAAATCTTGAAAACTAAACAAGTATAATTTATGTTATAAAATAAGCGAAAGGAAAAGGAGGAAATAATAAATTCTTTTAAAAACATTTTCGCGAAATCTCTATCCTCGGGGAAAAAGAAGAAAATCGGAGTGAGTGAGAAATTTTGGTCAGCACTCAACATCGAGGTCTTAAGCGCTGGTGAGAGGTGACATGAGGTGAGTATGGAGCAGCACCGGAATGAAATGGTGGGGGAAACAGGAGATCCCTGAGAAAACCCACCGACCAGTGGCATCTTCCAGCACGATTCTCACATGCGAAAATTCGGGAACCGACCCCGCCGGGAATCGAACGGGGGTCGCCTTGGTGAAAGAAAATCGCAAATGTGGATTATATAACAGGTAAAAACAGTGTTTGTATGATAAGAAGCAGTTTTGCATTATATAGAAATTTCTGACCGTCATAAAAAGTCACTGCGTGTGGTGTAAAACGAACAGCGAGAAACTATTACGATATCTATTTTTCCCTGCCTGACATCTTTGAAGCAAAGACGCAGTTGCCTGCGCCCAAAAATATCCTTGGGTTAACCCACGTCGGGGAAAGAACGGAGTGTATCAATAGAGTTTCTTGTTTCAACTGTTGCTTTTCTCGCTCCATACCACCCCTCCCCCAACCCGTCTTAGTTCTCGCCTGTCGCGGAGAAGAGGCCCGGATCTCGTCTGCATCTCACAAAGAGAATTCCAAACAAATCTCGCTCAGAGAAAGAGAGAGATACGCCGCAAGGACCTCGGGGAATTAACCGGCAAACAGTTTTTCTTGTGGACGAGACGCGAGGAAGGTGTCAACAAACGCGCGGCGGCTGGCGCGCATGCGCGGGTAAACTAATTAAAAGGGCATTGTTTAAGAGATGCAAGGGGAGAGGGAAAGGGGGATACACAAACATCAGGGCGTCTGGCTACAGAGGCCGGCTTGGCTCGCCTGTGGTTGACGGGCCGGTGAGTGACGGGCCAGAGCTGCGTCGTGTTGGATCAACTGCCCGAGTCTCAGTGAGAAGATGCAGAGCAGCACCCCTGGCACTATAGAGGACCCGGGCAACACCGGCCCAAGTCCGCCATAAGACCTGCTGGCACACTCTTACTGCACTTACTAGAGGGTTTTATGGCCCTTCAACAACGACGTCTTAGGAGCTGATGAGGGTCAAGTCACGTGAAGAGGAAACACTACTGTCTGAGACCGGATTCGAACCCAGGACCTTTCGCACCGTAAGGTGACTCCTAACAGACTACGCTACCGAGGCTGGCTACATTTACCACACGATAATCACAATAAAGTGAGCACTTGTTGAAGGACTTGTTACTTTTACCTTTAGTAATATCTATACCAATCCACGGGTTCACTCCAATTGACCTAAATTCATATGGCCTAAAATCGTTTTAGGCCAAACGCCGTTTAGGCCAAGTAACTTTTAGTCCAAGTAACTTTTAGGCCAAGTGACTTTTAGGCCAAGTGATGTTTTGGGCAAGTGACTTTTAGGCCATGTGACTGTAGGGCCATATTAAAATTTTAGGCCAAATGACTTTTAGGCCAAATGGATTTTAGGCCAAATGACATGCTTCGCATTCTATTACTTGTCAACATAGACACTAAACAAGCACCACCTTTACTTAAATTTTAACGCCTGAGGCACTAATTAAATATATTTTATTAAAGGTTTTATTAACTTGCTTTGTTGTCCGTTTGTCTGTTCGGCACAAGTTGTTACGGGGCAGTTACGAAACAATGCACTTATATGGTATTTTATAAACTAGCTGTCTTGGTGGAGCAGTGGTAAAACGCTCACCCTCGCATTCAGGAGGACCGGGGTTCGATCCAAGGCTACGGTCATCCTGATTTCGGTTTTCCATGGTTTTCCGAAATACCTCCAGATGAATGCAGGGGTGGCTATTTTAACAGTCAATTGCTGACTCCTACCCCAAAACCACCAAATAAATAATTGTCTGTCTGTTCAGTACAAATTTTGCAATTGATTTTAACCAACCACCCGGTGAGACAGGCTTGACACTTTAAACATAGCTTATAACTTTATGCGATGAAGAGATAGAAAATTTGTGAATAATTATTATTCAAATTATATACATATGTTTAAATAATCCACGTTAAATAAACTTCTAGATGAATTAGATTTGAAACTTTAAACATAAATCATAACCGATTGCAAGATTCCACGTAAGACTAAAAGCAGAACATAAACGTTTTAGTAAGAAATGTGTTTAATACAGGTCGGCTAGGTTTTTAAATCTCACTTAAAGGTATAAAAATGTTTTTTTATGGCAATACTAGTAACATTTAACACCAAATAAACTTGGGACGCATGCAGTAGATAATAATAAAGAGCGTAGAAAGATGCTGTCGTTGGGAAAACTCACAGAACAGTTTAAGCATTACAATTTTTTTCACGAATAATTATTTCGTACATTTTAGTCCACTTTAAAAAGCGCGGTGTAGCCAGTGCGTTAATTTTGTATAAAAATAATTATTTATTATTATTCTTGACAATGCGCTAGTCAAAAGTATTCACACTACCCTAAACTTATACAACAATAATCGAATACAGTTCAAAATTTCGAAAGTACGTTCTACCTACGTATTTTCTTAACCACTGTACCGTCCTGCCACTTACATGATCGGCGGAGAGATTGATAAATAGTGATAATCTATGGAGTCAAAGCAGTTTGAAGTTCTTTATTTCATTAGACGATTATTTGACGCGGTTAAAACCACACAGACGAATAACAAACTTGCCGTGTTGGCGTACCAGTATCCTTCGCAAACTGATATACTTCATAGGAACTTGGAGAACAGTTAAAATGTCCTGCTGTGAATCATTATTACGGATGACGATTTATCGCGCAAAAATAAATTGTTGGCTAGGTTTATATTTATATTGTATTTATTCTTGACGCTTTCATTTCGTTACTAGTGAGTCTCCATATGACTGGACTAATACTAATACTCTGGTGTGCTACAACTGAACGTCTGTGATTCATCTGTAAACAGCTAAACCGTGCCACGTATCCGCTGTGATTTATATATAAATATATATTTATAAATAAATCGATGTGTGTATGGTCGCTATGGACTCCAAAATGGCTGGAGCGATTTTGATGAAATTTTCAGGCAATCTTAAGATTAGCCCAGCGGATGATTCTGTGACGTTTGGTAGTGATCAGAGAAACAGGATTTTTTTTTTTTTTTTTTTTTGCTTTTTGCCAATGTTGAGTTACATTTTCCCTACAAATAAATTAATACTTTAATAATAATAACTAATAAATTATTAGTAATTAATATAAATAACCTAATTAATTACTTACAATAATTAATAGGCTAATAAATAAATTGGGCGTGTGCGACATGTCAATGTATAGTCTTCAGTTCTTGGCTATAGATAATGAGTGCCACCCGGGTCGCTAGTAACAAATAAGAACCACGACACTATACTGACATGGAGAATACGCTGGCAGAACAAATTCTCGCGATTTTCCACCTTCTTTAATTATAATCTTTATTTATTTGGCGAGATCTGCTTGACAAAATTTAAGGGGCCCGCCTACCTGATAACTGAACATTGTGATAATGGGTTACAAACACACACCCCTTACTATCGCGAAGAAAACGTTCATTATAACATTTTCTTCAGTAACAAACTGAGGATTTATACATTTAAGTACTAATAGTCTGCTGTCATTGTGTGATCTCTAATGGTTACTAACAGTCATAGATTGATAACTGATAGTTAACATTGAATTACAGATTATGACTGCATTATAAACATTGTGTATCTACTATACTGCATTGTGTTACTACTAAGTTAAGTTAAAATACAGTAATATGCAGTAAATACAGGTTGTAATATAGTAATTTATTGTTGGATATCAGAATACTTTGTAACTTAATGTTGTGGAAATATATCTCCCTCTCCGCCAAAATTATAATCGTAGTACAGTTCCGATATTGGAGCCTAGAGATCTCGGGAAAGCATTCTGCCAAATAATAAAATAAATCCCGAAGTAAGGTGTACAAAAATATATAACCGCATAGAGAAAGGTGGTTGGGTACATTCAAAGCACTATGAGCATTAAGGCCATGATCTTTCATTTATTTCAAACAATGGCAAATAACTTGAATATTTTTTAACCAAATGCTTTGAAAATATTTGCGACTGTGTAAAGTCATACAATACACAATTTCGTCAGAGCGTTTTTTTTTTTTTTTTTTAATTTTTTACCGTTTGCTAGCAAAAAATTATTTTGCTTCATTTTGGCTTATTTTGACAACAAAATACGTGCTATTTCAGGGGCAAAAATCTGAAAATATGTTTGCTGTACCGCTCCCCCCCCCCCTAAGAACCTGAGGTGTGTTTTTTTTGTGAAGAAAATTGTTAAAGTATATAAAAAAGAAACATTACATTTGTACAAATAAATATTTGCAAATAATATTCAACCATGCACACGGACTCACGAATAGCTTAATATAGACACTCATATAATATGTACATTTTATGTAATCATAACTGCAAAATTCAATATTGTTAAAAAACTTTTTGCCTTCGTAAGCGAGGGTCGTTCTAGCTCGAAACGCGCTGTGTGCTGTGGGGATACATTTCCTGTTTTTTATTTTGTGTAAAATCATTTTCGACCCTTTCTCAGCAGGAGGGCGAGTGTGTCAAATCGGAGAAAGATTGGTCAGATCAAGGCCCTGTCATAAAAAGCTGCCCACAGCCTGGAGTTGTACAGAGGAATGGGAGGGGGGCGGATCACGAACTACGACACCATGTCTTCAGTCACTAGTGCGCTGTGAATGAGTGATGGTTTCAACTATATTTGTTATTAAATGTTTTACGTCATGTTTTAATGTTGAATACTAACTAGGAAGATGGAGAAAATAACCTGTTTACATACGTTTAGTAAACTGCATAAACGTGAAGCAACAGGAGACGGCGATGCTGATACTGCGACACAGGTTCGTTTTTATTAGGTTTCTTTGTACCGTGAAAGCAGTTTAAGGTCGTTCTAGAATTTGTACGAAATATCGTTATATATTATCATCTGAAGAACAATATTTTAGCGTGCATAGTTTTCCCATAACTACATGTCGAATACAAAATTTAGACGTTACGGGAACATATATCAGCGAAACCTTTATGAATTACGGTAGTTACATAATTAACACAGAACTATAGCTATAGCTGTAGCTTACAGTTATAAAAACACGGAACAACAAATTTTTGTATTTAAAGAAATCTAATAAAATAAAGGATTTTTACTAGACTTCCGGAATTGTTTTAGAAATACAACCATTTTTTTTTTCTTGTGTCCATAAACTTGCGCGAATAGCCATTGGCTCGTGACATTTAATTTCAGTTTAATTTTTTTAGTTTCAATAAAGCTGTCGGTTTTCATTGGGTATATGTTTCCGCGACATGAGGCTTTTGAATAAATGAAGAGATTTTGATTAGCACTTAACAGCTAGGTATTTTGGGCTTGTGCTTGTGATGGGTGACATGATATAAGTATGCCACAACACCGGAATGAAGGGTCGAAGTAACCGGAAGATGCCCGATGAAAATTCGTAGACCAGCAGAAACAAATTTGTTGCAAAATTTACCAGGTCGCACGTTTATCAAGAGCTAACACAACCAAAAAAGATTCGTTAAAGCAGAATCTTAAAATTGTTCTTAATTTGTGACGACCTAAAGTTTTGTGGTGTAGCCTAAAGTGTGTGGAGTAATAGGAAGTCAGCAAGTTCGGTTTCAACCAGGTAGCAAACTCTCACTGTCCTCCCGTGGCATGATCGTTATTGTGCAAGGTTTGTCGGTTTTGCACTAATGATTATACGCCCGCTAGTCTGAGCAATACATAGCTAAATCATGTCGAAGGTTACCATGGCGTCGTCAGCGGTCTGCTTCCCTAACGTACGACGGTTTGCAATAATTAAAAATAACCGGTTCGAATACAGCAAGTCGCAGGCGTTCTGACGCATAAATTGAAAACACCTGCCAGTATACCTGGCCCGTCGATCTCTTGATTCAACACAGTCTAAGTAAAGACGTCCGGCGCCTGAACTGACTCCCTGGGTCACCCCGGCCCGTCATTATCTGCGTCTCAACGCCGTCTTCCGCTGGCTCGAAAAATTTTGTCCCAAAATCTGTCAACAATCTAGCCATGCTCTTGTTTGGCGCCAACTTCCCTGTTGCTATATCGGCATCCTGACACGATGACGAAAAGAATGAATCGTCGCATGACATGTTTATTATCATATCTGTAATTTATGATAGTTGCTTATAATTGATGGCTATTACTCTTATTGATTCGGGTGATGACCACATCGCACGTCAGAACTTTTTATATCAGCACAAAGAATTTCCCTTTACAAGCATATTTTATCGTGAAAAGTACAACAGTTTATTGAAAGCAGTATATTAAATTTTTTGGCTTGGAAACTCATGAAATAGCACCAATTTGCACCTACATATCGAATTTTTTTTATATTAGCACAAAGAATTTCCCTTTACAAGCATAATTTATCGTGAAAAAGTACAACAATTAATTGAAAGCAGTATATTAAAATTTTTGGCTTGGAAACTCCTGACATAGCATCATTTTGCACCATCATATCCAAATTTTTCCGGGGGAGGACCTCCCGACCCCCCCCCCTTTTGGGTTTATGGGGTGCGTATATATACTTCATAAGGCTTACTCCCCGCCACCCCTAAGATAAGTGCTTAAATCCGCCACTGTTGCTGTATTGCAACAGAAAAACTCATATGCAAATTATGATATACGGGGTGAGTGTGAATTCGACCGACAAACTTGGTGGGGTGATTCCTTACGCAAAATAAAGTAGGGTTTACATTTGACAATTGTCCCGAAAGTGCATATGAAGGGTGTTAGGAGCCCTTGAAAATGTGTTTTCAAAATCGATTATAATTAAAATATCGAACAACGCTGGAGATGTAGCAACAACAATGTGGGCATGTTTTGGGCTATAATAAGATGTCTGACCCCAACATGGTAAGATGGTACAAATCATCCCCCTTCATGGACAAATGGCATATTTGAAATTTCGATCGCATGAAATTTGGTAGCCGTAACGTGTAATCGTAATTTGACCATTGTTTATGAAAGAACATGTTCAAATCAACAAAAAAAAGGTCGCCTTAGTACAAGACCCTTCGGCCAACCATTTCCCCAGAAACAGCGATGTAAGTAACGGAGGGTGGAGTGGAGTGTCGTTACCTAACGCCTGTGCGGATATGTAACATGTCTTGCACCGCTACCACAGAGCCATACTGAGCATTAAATCGTTCAAACGTGTCCGCCTCCTAGCAAGGTGATCAAGGTTCGATCCTCAATGGGGTCACCCTGGACATTAGCATGTGGGAAGTGTGGTGGACAATGTCACTGCTACTCCTTCCACACTCCGAACGGCATGCTGTGGAGTCCAGTGCAGTGCCAGTTGACGATTGTACATGCGTTGGGACTGCGCTGAATAATTGCCATTTCTCTGTAAGCTGTTGGAGGTAGCAGTAGTACTCGTGGGTGTTATGGAGCGTTATTCATGGCCTGAACTCGCAGACATGCATCTCGTGTATGGTGCTGTGGGAGCGAATGCACGAGCAGCACAACGCTTGTACAGAGAGCGATATCCAGACAGAAGGCAGCCTCATCACACTACGTTTATGTCATTGCACCGTCGGTTGCGGGAAAATGGCACCGTCGATGTGGGGAGACGGAATGCTGGACGTCAGCGCCATGTCAGGACTGTAAGGTTAGAAGAAGTGCTACAAATGGATGAAAACAATCCCACCATCAGTACACGCACTGTCGCGAACATGCTCAACGTCTGTCAGCGTACTGTTGTACAGATATTACACGAACAGATGCTGCGTCCATTTCATTTGCAGAGAGTGCACAGCATTGGGCCAGCCGACTATCCCAGACGAGTGAGTTCAGTTTGCAGAGTGGTTCCTTCACCACAGACAAGAAGTACGTGGGTTTGAAGCCAACATACTGTTTACTGACGAGGCTTTCTTCCAGCGGGATGGCATTCTAAATTCACGCAACAGCCATCTCTGGTCAGATGTTAATCAGCACGGCACGTTTATCCGTAGTTACCAACACCGATTCGGTGTCAATGTGTGGGCCGGTTGTTAGTCGGCCCCTACCTACTTCCACCCCGTCTGGACAGCCACAGATATCTCGTGTTCCTGCAGGAAACTCTTCCAGAGTTGTTAGAGGAGGTGTTATTGCAAGCTAGACAACAAATGTGGTTACAGCATGAGGGTGCCCCGGCCCATCGTGCGCCTATCGTCCGCACGTACCTTAACCACAGATTCCCTAACCGATGGATCGGCAACGGTGGACCCATTGCCTGGCCTGCACGATCACCCGACCTTAATCCGCTGGACTTTTTCTTCTGGGGGCTCATGCGGAGTGTCGTGTATGAGACCCCGGTGGAGTCGGAAGAAGATCTTGTCGGGCGGATCGTCGCAGCTGCCGGCAAC
>PNEQ01012171.1:14803-33659 GCA_003012365.1 Medauroidea extradentata | reverse complement strand
CGGTAAAACAGCGAACTCAGTCACACACGCCAGCAAAATGGCTTCCCTGGCCAGCAACATGGCGGAGACGCCTACCGCCAATCAGAATAAGATGGCTACCTTGCCAGCCGGTAGCCAAGCCAATAGGAAACCTGCCGTAACATGCAGGAGCCAAACAGACACGGGGCAGGTATCAACAACCTCGGGCAGCCAATAAGCGGCGAAGTTCGCCCGTATCAAACGAGCCGCCACGTCATTTCACGTCTGTATTACTATTTAGTCTGTGCTTCTACCAAGCTATATGAAGTCACGCAAAACATACAGTGATACGCAAGGTGATTCACGAGGAGTTACACCACATGCGAGGTTTACGACTTACAGAATTCGGAGTGAAAAAATAACACACAGGATGTTGTAAAATAGCATGTCGATATTTTATGTGGAATTATCCTCGCATCTGGAGAAACAAATATGTTTTTTATGAACATAGACCCGAAAATACAAGTTACTTTACTACAGGTCTCATGACTTACAGTGCATGGCGCAAGGGCTGGTAAATGCCATTAATGCTACACCGGACAATGTCCTAGTAGCGAATACAATCAATTCAGTTGGTCAACTGTTGGCAGAAGCGGTCTACGTTCGCTAGTGTGATGGTCTACTTTTGCTGGAATGGTTGTTAATCAGGCCATGTCAGTAAATATGTGTGTAGTTATACTGAAATAATTTTAATGTGAGCAACTTTGATTAAAAAGACTGACATATTTCAGTATACGGTCCACAGGCAGCCTTAGGTAACTAATCCACAAGCATCTGAGAATAATAAGAACAGTGGCGATACGTGATCTAATTTGAAAGGCAAGCTACTAATCATATTTGCGGCAACCAAGATTTTAGCGTTTTAAAAGGGAAAGAGGGGAGGGGGGACCATAATCTCGGAATATTTTAACGGAAGAGAGTAATAATAAAACAGACTAAAAAGCATTTTCCTTGGCAATAAGCGTGGCAACCAGTTCAGTAGGAAATCGTAACGTCTTATATGGCAGCTGTTAAGGTATCGGGTATCGCGTCAAAAATTCTTTATCAGGATACGTGAAGGCAATATGACGGGATACATGATACCTTATAAGATAAAACCAAGGAGCCGGCCAGGCGGTGGGTCAGATTGTCATGTTACTATCTACAGTATGCCGCGTTGGCGGGGGCGTCATTTAGGGAAAGGGGGGGAGGCAAATTCCCCCTCCTGGATTTAGAAGGATAAGTGTATAAAATTTTTTTGTGTATTTTGTTATTTACATAATACTAACGTATTATTAAAGTTTCCAATTTATACATGCTCAATAAATAAAAAGATGCAACAATGTCACTGTCGCCCCCCCTACCCGAAAAGAAAAAACGGAAATGACGCCCCCGCGCGTTGGAAAATCAAGGAAGGTGATGTGGCCGATGTTCGAGGCCATTGGCTGTAGAGTTACAGCATTCGCATTATTATAATCATAGCTCTCATAAAGCCTTCGTTTAATATCCCGCCATCAACACTGTTGAACGATTTTTGTATTTTTACAAAGAAAAGCTTTGGAATCCCAGTTGCCAATAAAGCTTTATATATAATTGCATAATTTTCAAAGTTAGTTGTAGTATTACTATAGACGGTTTGGGATAAAGTGAGCACTCAAAAAATGCCCGGCTAAAAATCTATTTTCAGCCGTTTCGTATTTTTCCGCGCGTAACGGCAAACGATGGGAAATGTTTATCATCTCTAGACACGGCTAATGATGTTTGCGCAAGTAACAAATTGTTCAGTCAGTAGGAACCTATATAGTTTGATAAAAAAATATAATTATATAAAATATAAGTATGTCTATTTCGGTTGATTTTGTTTCAGAATTGTTTTATTAAAATATGAAAATAAACGCAACTATTTTGCGTAATTTCGCTGCCAAACCATACAAGGTGTAAAGCAACTATAGTTAACGTAGAATTATATGCTGTAACGGCCAGTGATATTTTTCAAATGTTAAATTTTTAGTGTTCACTTTATCCTGAACGACCTAACGCTTCTTTTGGCAACTATGTTTTCCAAAATGTTTCATTGTAAAAGTAGCTTACAAAAAAAATTACAGTCAACAATCGATCTCACAAGGATAGTTCCGATATGTTTATGAGAACTGAGCATAAAACACCACTATTGAAATTAATTCTGTAACATTTACAAAAATTTCGAATTAAGAGAAGTTTTAAACAAGATTACAAACATGTTGAATTACACTACTTTCAGGTGTCGGCCTACCTTCTCTGATGTCACAGCTTTGATGAATAGTAAAAACACTGTTGGAGAAAAGGTTTAGCACGTAATCCACACACACACAACACTTGTATCCACGTTTGCGTTTAATTCATTTTATGTATTTTGGAATTTAGTCTCGCAAGACTAATTTTATCCATAGTTTAGATAGTGCAGCTAATAAAGATAAATTTCAACGCACAATAACGAAATTAAATAAAAACGATAATATTCACTTGGCAGCATAACCGTGCAGCGCGCGAACTTGCCAGCATATTGGGGATTCGTGTAGTAAAACGAACTACCAGTGACCAGTGTTGCCAACTGAAGTTTATAGAAAACCACTAATTGCACTGTAACAATCACCGGAGACGTAGGTCTTTTCAATAGAAAAGAAAATTTCCAATTTACTAGTATCAGTTTAAACAGTCTTCGCCTCCCTGTTTATCAACGTATAAATTACAAAACTTGACCGGTATTACATTATCTGAAATCACAGTAACTGGTAACAAAACCACTATAGTGGCAATTCTGCTAGGTTCGGCTATATTCGTATCACTTCGGTGAGAAAGCACTGCAATCGTAGCTTCTAACACAGCGTCACGTAGCCAATCCCCTCTCGAGTTCCTTCCAACCGGACACCCCACCAACCCCTTCATTCACCCAAATACTATCGCGGCAACTCTACCCACTGGAAGCGATATTGGAAGCGCTTTTCAATAGCTTGCTTTGGTTATGCTTGTAGTACACTCCTTGTGGTTAATGTGTGGGTGATTTCATTATGCATCAAGTATACCACATGTGACCACGGGTGCATTCCGAATGTTTACTGCCTGTGGGCTGCTTATCATGATCAGATTTCCACAAGTAGACCAGTTGATGTTTGTTATTTGGGGGCCAACCGTCCAGTTGAATACGACTCCTTTGGTGTATAGCTGACATGGCATTCCAAATGAACACTATCCTGCCCACGCGCTATGCACTATACATCATGCACTGTGGACTGTTGGGCAGAAACAGTCGTTTTCGGTGCTTTTTTGTTCCTCCAGAAATGGTGATGTTTTCACAGAATGTTGACGTGGCAATTTCGTAAAATTCTTTGGATGACGTTTTATCATTGTGCCAGCAAGCAGACGGCTAGAAAACTTCCGGGTTTCTTCTCATTGGCTGCTTGCACAGATATATATAGTGACCGAAAATATATAGGTCACTGATCTTTTGGTAAGACATCACAGATATATGTATAATAAAGCAGTACTAGCTGCTCACTGCGGCGACAATCGCACTTTATGATTGGGCTTGAACTTTTTTTTACTCCTCACTGGCTCAAATGTCTCCAAGGGGGGTGTTATACGCCACAGGTAAACTGCGAAAGTTTCTCAAACTGTTAGGCTTTCGGATTCTAGCTTGTTGTCGAACGAAGACTTATTTTTTTTTCAAGGCCACTTATAAAAAAATCATTAAAATATATCGCTGAAGTGGAGCTAAAGAAGAATTACAAACATGAGTAATAGGCCCCTAATTCTTGTGAAGTGACCTACGTCGAGATATTTCCTTATCTCCACAATTCACAGGGGCACAAACAACTGAATATTACGAGCTCTCTACGGCCTTGTAACGCGTGGACATTATCCTTAATGGACGGTTTTATTTCCTTGAGGGATTTACGAGACGTCTTTACGACGAGAATGTTTGGTGGCGGTTATTTTTATGTTTGGAAGTAAGGCGTCTGTTGCGAAACCTTGACCCAATTTATAAAGGACCCGTGGAACCGGATGGGTCTTAAAAGCTTTATTCACAGTTTACTAAGCTCCTTGAAAAGACTAAGGTTGTTCTTTCAGAACAATACACACCCGATAGCGGTAGAGCTAACGCGTAACTCATCAGAGCCCCGATTAAGGCCATTCTCTGTATAGTTTCTACTTTTTTTATCGATATTAGTTTTGTATGCCTAAACGAAAGCATATACCTAAACCCTACTTGGCAGTTCTGTTTAAAATCATATTATCTATATTCACTGATTTTTTTCAAGCAGCAAATACTATGGTTTTATCTTAATATGCAATTAACGAGATTCGTATTATTTGACTTTTTAGTCAAACCGCATAATTTCTCCTTTTGAAAAATAAATAGTTATCACGGCAAAAACACATTTTAAACCAAAGTGCAAAATATATGTTTGATATCTACTATCATTTAAGCTTAAAAAATTATCCCAAACACAGCAGAAACAGGAGAGCACAACGTTAAATGTCACCACCTGCTATTTGCACCGACAAAGTGCAGCGCATGTGCAGAGCGAGTGTAGTGCAAGTGCAGAGCAAGTGCAGAGCAAGTGAAACGAGTCTTATATTGCATGTGTGTGAGTATTTAATTCCAATACAGCGCGACTTGAGGCAACGCAGGTGCAAATTTCGCACTGCACCCATAAAAAGCGATATTTAGTCGGCGCCCAGGAATACCGACCAGGGAGCAGTATTGAGAGACTCATAACGACAATGTTGATAATAGAAAATGTTACTTTTCACCAAATACGTCCGAAGTAAGCAAATCTATAGCTACATTTTACTACTGCAATACCAACTTCAGAATACTCAAAGTAGCTATTAGAATTTATTGGTTTGTGGACACACGCCATTGCTCATGATTTGTTGACTAAACTTGTGTTGAACGACAAAGCTCAAAAAATAGAGATAAATACACACAAAAAACAGAATGTAATGGTTTTACGATATCTGCCCACTTTCCTGATTTAAAAACACAATCTTAGTAAAATAATTTAAATAGTGTCTCGTGGTCTTAAGCTTTTGATGCTATGTTTTCACTGTATATATTCGGCAAGAGTCTAACGCCTAAACCTCAACTTTCTTCAGAGATATAAATTCATGTAATTTAAGTTATTGGAGGCAATAACGCCTAGCTTTTCCTCTGCACAATCACACAATCGTCGTTTCTGTACTCATGTTCACAGTCTCACTCCACTTTTATTTTAGTTACTTCTGTTAAATTTATCTTGCCGTTTCGTGTACCTATAACGTCCGCTAACATTAGTTGCTAAACAAACATTTCATGTCTGCTGCTGTTTTCTATAGCCACGACCTTATTTGACTTTCTCTTGTAAGATCTAACTCCTCGGTAAACGTTCAAATATTGGTTATTAGCTCTCTGTGCTGTATGACGCGGCCATATCCACTCGTACCAACTACTGAAGTACAAATCGAAGGTTTTAAGACTCGGTTTCAATCGCCATATTGAATTTTATTATTTTTCGGTTGTTTAAAGTTATAATAATAAAAATGTTAAATGTGCGACGATGCCTCAAATTATATTTACATTCCGATACAGTACGCACATTGCGATTTAGCTGTTAACGTGTAATTACGCCGTAATCTGTGTGGCAAATTTTTTTATATTCACAATTTGCCTTTCTGAATGCGACCTGACTGTACATTACTAACTCAGTTCCCATATTTGTACTGGAGCGTAAAGTAAATAGAATTTGGGGTATAGTCACCAATTTAATATTTTTCTTCTCAGGATAAAAAAAACTATAAATAATAAAATGCAATATGGCGACTGAAACCGAGCCTTAAGGTTGCCGCCTTCCCTGGCCACAAAGTGGTTTGCAGAACATCAGACGTTACAAGATTATTCGAGAACTGCTCAGCGTGTGTTGAATGATGTCAGTTTATGTCACGGTCGTAGAAGAACAGGTCTGGACACTCGTCTATCTACCAATGTGTTTTGCTTGACCCCCTTGTTGTTTGGCTGAAGTTCGTCAAGTTACCGAGAATGTTGTGCGTCTTTGGCGCTGCAATCAGGGCGGTCGGGCTCTAAATCCGCCCACATTTTTTCCAGTGTTTACATTATAAAGTAAATATAGATTGCTGGAGCCATGCTTTAGGATTGTGAGCGAAGGAAGCATTTCATAAATTGATTAAAAATACGTTTTGATAAGTTGTTATCTTTATAATGTAAACAATTGAAACAAGTGGGAGGGAAGTGGGCGGAGTTTGAGCCCGACCGCCCTGACTGCAGCGCCAAAGACGCACAACACTCTCGGTAACTTGGTGAACTGCAGCCAAACAACAAGGGGGTCAAGTTTCCAGGCGAGTGTCCAGACCTGTTCTTCTACGGCCGTGGTTTAGGTATTGCTTTCAAGGGACGTTACACAAGAGTTCTCCGTGTATCACAGGAGTTTATTTCTACGCTGCCGAAAATTTTGGGCAGAATATTTGAAAAGATATAGACGTGCACAATGCACCTTTATATTTAATATTACATTTAAATTGATAATGTCACTGAATGTCCCATTGAGGTGAGTTGACGGCGAGAAGACTGCACGCCAGTTCACTGACATGCGCCTAGAGGCTAGTGTGAGGCATGATATGTGTTCTGTGTCGTCCTTATCGCTGCTGCACTTCTAGACCTTGAACACACAAAATTCGTCAGCACAGGTGGCTACCTTAACCTGTTCGTCGAGCTTAGTCGTGTATTCTGAGGTCGAGCGGTTTCGATGTCTTTGAAGAAAAGGTTTCTCACGGCATTCTCTATCCTTTCCAAACTTATGAGCGGAGTTGTAACTCGATTGAGCAGATCCTTTGAGAGATCAAATACCAATAAACTTTCGCCAGTCTGAGATACGAGCATCGTCTGTACTTTTAGGCGATTCTGAAGCCGACACTAACCTGCTAACCTGACCCTAGCAAGTCATTCATCTACGTCTACCAAAAAACATGAGGCATACAGTTACTGATTACATGTACAGATAAGTTTTATTCTGACTGGGTTAACGAAGTGACTTTTTATAAGAGGAAAAATCTTTAGTAAAAAAATATAAAACTATCTTTGAGTGTGTTTATCTTGCGATAGAAAAGTCTTGCTTTACAATAAATGAAAACTTTTGTGTTAACATTTTTATGCATTTTATTTCATAGAGAGCAATTTTTCTTTTGTAGAACAGAAGAACAATTGAACATAAAAATTGTCGTTGAATATACTATAACTAACTTTACCTTTAAGAGGTTTGAAATCTTAGTTACTTTGTTTCTTTTCTGATAAGTGATAATTTAAAGTTTCCTGCCACATTTTAATATGAACAAAGCGACATTACTAGAAATCGAAGTGTAGGCCTTTATATTGTACCGTACTCAGACGTAAACATTTGACGTCATAATTAATATTGTTTTGTAAAGCTTGTTTTAAACAAAGTGTTTTTCAAAAGTGATCACCTTATAGCGAACCTACTGTACTAAACTATTTCATTGGCTGCACGACGTTTTGTTAGCAAGCCTGTATAACTGAAACAAAAATTTCCTTTGCGACAAAGCAGCTTTGTAAGGGTTCATATATAAACAAAAAATTTTATTTGCTGCAGTAAAATTTGTGTTGTGGCTGAGAAAGTGTTTTAGTGTGTTTGGCAGAAATCATCGCGTGGGATTTTTCAAGGACAATGCCAAACTCGGATCCCTGGCGAGAACAAATCTAGTGTTATTAATTTTAAATAATATTATATATTATGCCCAGTCACCTTAAACTATACAGAAGGAAAAGGAAATTTCACGAGTTCAACGACATGCATTTACAGCTACTATACATTCGTTTATTTTCTGTTGTTCCACTGAGTAGTAGCTAGTGGACAGTTGGTCGGGGCTTGAGTGGATTCTTACATAAAGGTCATCAACCCACGAAATATAAATTTTCCAAACCGACTTTTGAACAGAATTTAATTTTCTTCACTAATATTAGGAAAATATTTTCTACAGGAATGAGAATGTAGACAAAAATATATTAATAGGCGTTTCAGAGAATTTATCGGGCATGAAACTAATTTGCGCACAATTTCCAGGGTATTCAAAATAAATATAACAGTTTCTATAGCTATGTATGCGACACTGAGATAAATAAGTCAGGGGCGGCATACATGTGCACTGCGTTTGTTTATGTAAGAACTACAAGTATTTGCTTAGTTATTTAATAAACCTTAGAAAAAGTGCAAAAGATTTTCTTTGTAGCATAATTTGTTTGTGAAAACACAAGGAGTTTCTTTGCAAAAAAAAAAAAAACTAAGAAAAACTTAGAAGTTTACAAAATAATATTTTGTCGGAAATTACTATATTGTTATTCACAAATCACATTCTATGGTGTGCACTTTGCTGAAATACAGTGAATATTTATATTAGTTACGGGCTTAAAATAAAAAAAATTAAGTCACTGAACTGTACAATAAAAATATACTAATATAAAGAGGTACTAGTTTGTAATTAAAGATGTTCTAGGGTAATTGGTGTGCGATATCCATGCGAAAGGATACAGGGTCGAATCCTGGTGCGTCGATCAATTTTATCTCAACATAATAACACTTAAATATTCTTTTATTAAGATATTAAATTAATTAGTTAATTTTAACGTTTGAGTAAAATTTATGTGTCAGATTAAAATTTTCATCACTGAAAGTAAAAATTAAAGACTAAGCGATGTAGTATTACAAACATACAGTTTATATTTTCTTACATTTTGTAATTCTATAAGAAATTTCTTTGGCAAATGGGATTCCTTGTAAATGTACAATTTGTTTAGAGTGTAGGTTTAACAGGTGACTAACTCCATTTAATTTAATTGAACATGTTAATCTCTAACATTTCTGTCGCCTAGGCTCTGTACTATAACAAAACTTCCTTAAGGGGGAAGTTTCCTTAAAGTCATGTTCGTGATTAGGTATATTCATAACAGTATTATAATTTTAATTATTTGACACTTAAGCTACGTAGGAAATTGAGAATGTCTTAATCAATATATGAAGATTACGTTTGTTTACATATCTTTACAGTTTTAATCTGTGTAATCGTAAACAGAGATAAACTAATTATTTAATGATTTCAGTTTCACATCAGTAAATATAGATAACAGCCTCCTCACTTAAGCTTAAAAATTATCTTTAGTAATCCTTCTTGTTACAACTGGCTCAGAATTTCGAAATTAAATCATAAAAACTAGTTAAAAGAAAGCAAACATAAAATCAAAAATATTGGAAACTACCTCCGTAATAATATGGGAAGTTTTTAATCCATACACAATATTGGACTCTTGCCATACTTCAAGTTGCTAAAAGAACAAACTTTTAGCGCTGTTACTAAATAAGTATGATAAAATCTGCATACTTTTGAGAGTTTCTATTTTAAATATAAGCGACGTCGGTTAGGTGCAGATCTACGGTTTGTGAGATCCTTATGGGTTCGAATCACGGGTCGGGCATGGATACTGTGTTGTTGTCAATTCACCTTACTTCACCCTCATCGAAACTTAAGACCTTGCTTTTTGAAAGAGTTGGGCAATGGGAGTGTATGACTGGATTTTTGGACATGCTCCATTGCGATTGAGCATGTCCTAAGAACTAAATCCAGTTTTAAGAACTTGTTGAAGGCCGTAAAAATCATCTAGCCTTAAAATGTCTAGGATCACTACCAACTGACATATGAGAAACCATTTTACTATATACATATTTTTATACTCCTATGCATCGATGTTGTAAGTTTACAATTTCTTACAGTGTTGGATTGGTAGTGCCCTTAAACACATTGGCTGAGAAGTGTTAGGTATTCTCAAGTCAACAGCCTCTTGTAACTAAGTCTCTAGACGAGGAATAGCAGGCGATACTTCTAGGCGAAGTACGTATTTATCCCCAGCATTCCGTGACCTCCTTTATAAACAACACTCCCCTCAGAATATATTTAGCTTATCCGAGAGCTCGCAGTCTGCAAGTATGAATACCGCCATCTGCATATTTCTTTATGCATGGCATAACTAACTACGGTAGCGTTGACCCGCCTGGGTACGAAAATGTCAACACTTGGAGGCAGTGTTTTTCGTCTGCTTCTGTACCGCGGTTGACGCAGTGGTCAGACCACTCGCCTCCCACCAAGGCGATCCGGGTTCCGTTCCCGGCGGGGCTTCTCCCAGGATTTTCACATGTAGAAATCGTACCGGTCGACAATGCCGCTGATTGGTGGGTTTCCTCGGGATCTCTTGTTTCTCCTGTCCCTCTCATTCCGCCGCCTCTCCGTTGTGGACCACATTACATGCCATCCTCCAAGGGAAGCAGAAGCCTGCGGGCGTCCAGTGAGTATGCAGTTCGGCGCACGATATTCTGGCCTTCGTGTACACTCTTATTAGTCGGTAGCGCCAAAATTAAACTGTGTGACAGGATAAATGTTTAAACAGTGTGAAATTGTAGTAAACATGCATTTCAATCACAAAAATGTTTGCTGTTCACAAATACAAACTAAATCATAATTAGCGAATATTCGCTAATGTTCCAGAAGTTTTTGCAGATTCTTGGTTGGGAAGTTACAACTAATTGAAACAGTAAAAATCAATGGCAAATCAGTGAATAAGTACTAATTCCGAATTATAGTGGAAACATTCCACAAGTAAATTACTAAATGTTAACTGATTTTTCTAGTGGATTTTTACTTAATCAGTTCGTTAAATCTGTGAAAACCGCTGGAATTTGAGTGAATATTCACATATTCCGATTTAGGGTATACTATTTTTTTTAGCTTACAAGGATATTTACCTCTTATGCCCTACGTCGATATTGTGAGGTAAAATCTAGCTCTTGACATTCATGGATGTAGACTGGAACAATTGGCGAATTTATTTCAGGACAAGCTAGAATCCAAATATATATGTTAAAAAATTTCCTTACGACCAAAGTTCAGTACACAGGGGTGAGTTCTTCGAATCAATTACAAACTTGCAACTAATCAAGGACCAAATCCCGTCCTATATTGACTGAGGCGATATTAGCTACTCACTGAAGAAGCTGCTAACTAAGAGACAGTTGATGATCGAGAACGCTATATGCACGGGACAATTCAAACGCTAATAGCTAGGGACAGAAAATTTCGTGAATTCAATGACCAGTATATTAGAATCAATTATCCTATGCATACTCAAGCCCCGACTCTATTAGTCAACTAGCTGCTACTCAGTGGAACAACAGACAATGAACGAATAGACAGGGCTTGAGTATGCATAGTAGAATGGATTCTAGCGAAAATGTCCTGTCCCTACACCATGATATAACAAAATGAATACTCTCTAAACAAATTTCTTTGCCACAACACAAACTTTGTTTGAATATACGCCACTACAAACTAGCATTGCTACGTAGAACATTTTTGTTTAAAGTGAAAAGTAGTCTTAACGAATAATTATGTAACTATTAAAATTCTTCAATGAAAAAATGTTAGTGGGATTAATCTTAGCACTTTATGACATTCCTTAACTTGTAAAAAAATTCCACAAATAAAAATAAAATAACATTTTTTATTTACACTTAAAACAAAAACTTATCTTGTGGCAAAGTTACTTCGTAGAGCTTCATATTCAAACAAATTTTGTGTCGTGACAAAGAAAGTGTTTTGGACTGTACGCATTACTTAAGTAGCAACTTTAAAAGTGAGAAATATTCTAAATCAATGAAATGAAACACACACACACACACACACACACACACACATATATATATATATATATATATATATATATATATATATATATATATATATAAACACGTATATATGCTCTATATGATTTAGCAAAAAAGTCCCTTCTTACTATACTAACAATTTCACGAACATTCGTTTATTAACGTGAAAATAAAAGTTGATCTTCGTTACAAAAATAATTAAGAACGCGTGACATAAAAAAATGTTAAGAATTCTATAGAGTGGTGTTTAAAAGTATAGCAGGTAGACAGATAATGTTCTCCAATAAAATATCGAGCGTAATATGAAACTACAAACTTCAGAATAATTGTGAAACACTTCTAGAAGCAGTTATATTCATCCCTTGAGAGGACTGTGAATTTAGCCGTTGGACGGTGTTGTGACGTGTTACGCGAATACATTTTTACGTGAAACCGCCGAAATTATTCTTATTGTTGTTATGTACGAAATGAACACCCACTTGAAACTACGTATGCCACTTTTTGACCAGTACACAATACTCTTAACAAGGAGGTGATTTTCTGCTAGTCTGTCATTCGTCCAGAATCTATGGACGGTGCGCCTAAACAAACCGTTATTCTCTCGCATAAGGAATACACACACATACACAAATTACACATAACACGTATTTTAATTCCAGCTTACCGTAACGTACGCATTTCTATACCATTTATAATTCACGGGTGCACGCGAATGTAATTGACAATGGAATGGGTAGGGGGCAGAACAGTGCATTGGGGGCAGAACAGTACACTGGGGGATTAACAGTGCATTGGGCGCAGAACAGTGCATTTGGGGCAGAACAGGGTATCCAAAAAATGCAGTGAAAAAATGTTATTTTCCTGTTTCATTGAAATTTTAAGAAAATTGAAAACAAACCCTAAAGTCTTACTTACAATTTAATTTTCATTATTTCTATTACTGCTTACATGAAATTTGAACACTCAATATGTCTTCTCCAAAAAATTTTATATAATTTGATCTTCTTTTTTTTTTAATTCACTTTCTGAAAATATACTGTACATATAAATAATTATATTCACGAATTACTTATCACTCAACTTTTACACGACTCAAAAGACACATTAAATTGAAAGTCAAGCAAACGTAGCAGCGGAAAATGACTAGTGCAATTTAAGATCTAGAACAGATATCATTATATAAAGACATTTGCGACTTGCGAGTTGTATTATGAGACTATCAAATATACTTTCACTTACAATGTAACAAATGGTATAGCAGTAGGAAGAAAATGAATTGGCGAGTGCTGACCTAGATTTGTGTCTTCCGGAACGACTTAAACGTGACGTAAATTCGAGGCAAGAAAAATGCCAAGGAGAAGACGGCGAAGAATGGAACGATGCTGGCAAATTATCACAAGCGTGCTAAACTAGAAAGAGAGAAAGAGAGTATAGGAGAGAGAGATAGCTACATTTTGATCCGACAGTTGTTACGTTGGTTACGAGAAGGTCTCGCATGGCAATGTGAAATTGCTAAACATTATCGTAGTGGGCTTATGTAGTAAAACAATGTTTATATCTCAACCTGTCTCGTTGCGTCTTCGCCCGCGTGTACAACAGAAAAGAGTAACTAACTTTTAATTACATATTCATTGATGGTGTTACTACATTCTCTGTATATATTTATCAATTAAAATATGATATCTCTGCTGAGCAATCTCTAATCTTATACTCAAAATTGGCGATGGGTCATATCCTGAATCTGGTGGACAGATTATCATACTTGCAAGCCTAAGAAGACTAGTAATGAAAATTGCTGATCTCTTAGAAAACATGTATTCTGACACCAAAGAACAACAGGGCCGATGAAATTAATGACATATTGCTGAAAAAGAAAAAACCCATCAGCGCACCAAGCTAGAAGTACGTAATGAAACAGAAAACATACCCAAATGATGTTCGAAAGTAAATAAATATGAAGCTAGCTGTTAAATAATACAACAAATACAAACCGCTTTATCCAGTACACTTAGCTCAGCGTACTTTAATTGTAGAACCTCTTTGTTTTTGATTCATCGTTATTTCTCTATGATAATCAATAAGTGTCCTTTGTAGAGCAAAAAACGTACCGATTGGAACTTTTGAGTTATTTCTCCGTGGTCAATATTCACTTTTCGGGAGTTCTGCAGCGTTTTACTACTTTTCACAGCCGTAATTGTCGAATTTCGAAAACTTCTGAGTTCTGTTTTAGGCATTTACGTAAGCTTAATTTTAAATCAAAAACCACCTCGATACCGCAAATGGTTCAGGAGATAAGGATGAATAATTTTAAAAAAAATCTTTTTTTACCGGCTTTCAAGGATGAACTTCGCAAAATCCAAAAACTGCTTTTTAGACATTTACATGAGCACCATTCTGATGTAAATATAACCTCGATATCTTAAGTGGTATAAGAGAAATAGAGGATTTATTGAAAACACATTAACGGTTATTCACCCCCTTAATTTCCGAATTTCGAAAAAACGAAAAATTATGAAATATGTATTTGCATAGGCATTGTTTTGAAGTAAAAAATATTAACAGTATATCTTCAGGTTAGAGAGTTATCTATAATTTCGCGAAAACCCGTTTTGCCCCTTTTCACCCCTATAATTTTCTATTTTCGAAAAGTCCTTCCTTAGTGGGGGTCTACGCTGAAAATTTCACGTTTCTAGGTCCAGCGGTGAATGAATGAGTGGGGTACTTCACGCTAACTTGACTTTGTACATGTTTACAAAATCGTACGAGCTGGAGTAGAGTATGTTTTTCAGTCACCTGAACAGACTAGGTCCATCATCACGATCTTGCTGCACACATGAAATGCTGTTCAAGGGTTTCAGATGGTGAAAAAAATACATGCATGTTCCATTTCACACCTGTTCAATATTTTGCTACATTTGACGTTTGTAGCACATTCTTTTTACACTGTATTGTATTAATATTACATGTCATATTCGTGTAGTGCTCGTTTATTAGATATTTTGAACATTGTGCCTTTAGTTTCACTTCGTTGCGGTTTTGTTTATTGTGCTGTTTACGTCTGCTAACAGCCGCTTACCTTTCTCGAGAACAGGGTAAGGAGTTAACCGAGAAACTGTTGCGTGCGAATATTTGGACACGAATAAACTTTTCTCTTGTCTTACCTACGTAACCCTCGTGGGGTTTCGTAAACGTCATGTATGCCGAATATTTCATAAATACTTTTACAAACTTGCAGGGTGGGTTCCATACACTAAAACAAGAAAACATTCCATAGGTCCGGAAATCCTTAGTTTTCGAGTTATTGATGAAAGTTTAGTTAAATGTGTTTTACAAGTGAACCAGTATAGTTGTTACACAATTAAATGATGTAATGGATACAAGTATGTTGATACCCTTATTTGTATTCTCTATAGCAGATGTGGGAATATTTGACATATGACAGTTCATGATCCGACGTCAAGTGGATGTCATTTCGTGCATTTACTAACAGTTTCTGAAATTAGCATTGGTGAGACTGTCATCAACTCAGAAATACTGAGGTCTGTATGAACAAGTGTTTGCAAGAAAATATTTGTTGCCCCAAAATCCAAACATTTTTATCATCGCCGTAACTTATTTTAAACAATGAAGTTGATATTTCATTGCTTTATGAATGAAATATATTTTATTGAGCATTTGCGTTAGTAATTAAATTCTCATCTTATTCTAAGGGGACAGAAAACCTCTTTGTATTAATGAGAACTTTGTATTAGCATGGTCTGTTTAAACGAGTGTGTACATTTTTAAATCACTGTCGTCAAATAATTGGATCTTTTATACGTATGTACATCTACGTAAATTTAATAACCTTGCTTGAACGGCGCATTATGTTAAAAATCTTGACTACTTAGTTCGTAGCCACAAATTTTAAGTGGTGCATCAGTATCAAATTTATAGTTATTTCTCATTTTGTCAATTTTACAATACATTTTTCAAATAATTAGCATCATACGTCAAGTTTATCAAGGAAAACTGCCACATTTAGAAACCCTACCACGTTTGATGATCAGAACTTTGTATTAAAGTAGAATGTTAAATTAATATTTTATGCGAGGATAAAGTTCTTGAAAATGTCGTCTGTTATTAAATTTTCTCACATAGTACTTTAAAGTAGAATTGTTTTATTTAAAAACTTATATTTCAAATATATCCCGTGAAGACTATTATTCTTTCAAAATTTTCATCCCACTTAAACGCTATTTTTATATTTGAAATATGAGGAATGATACACGCTTTGCTGGTATAAAAAAATTATAATCGAAGTTTTTAAATCACGTCACATTCCTCGAAAAGTTTAAACTGAAGAGGCCTCCCTAGACAGGCAGCATTTGTGTGTGTGTTGGTGTGTGTGTGTGTGTGTGTGTGTGTGTGTGTGTGTGTGTGTGAGGCATTAGCGGTAAGGTTGCCGTTGGCCGTTGTATGTAATATATTATCGCCTCTCCGTGCAAGCCACTCAGCTGGCGTGCAGTGCTTTACTATTATCCTTCTTCCTACGGGACTTTAAGCGGTAGCCACATTATTTTATTTGTAGGTAGCATAGTTCAAAGTCTAACGATTGTTTCTATATTTATGTTTTTTTTTTTTATTCCGGCTGTTATCTTTCCAGATACAGCAGCCTGAAAAACCATTTTGGGCCATTTTTGAGGGACCTGAAAATGATATTTCTAATAAACGTGCCAAATTTAAAAAAAAAAAAAAAAAAAAAAAAAAAAAAAAAAAAAAAATATATATATATATATATATATATATATATATATATATAGCGACGCAGTTTGAAGTGTGTGTTCTTTTCATAGATGTACAAATAAAATGCGCGTTAAATAGTTTCGCCAAAAAATAATAGCCGTAACTCGCTGCGATGCATTTCAAGAGCATGTTGGGAAGCCGCTTAAAGCCATGATCTTTCATTTATTTCAAATAATTGCAAATAACTCAAATATTTTTTAACCAAATGCTTTGAAAAAATTTGAGACTGTGAACAGTCATACAATACACAATTATGCCATACAGTTTTTTTTTAATAATGTACCGTTTGCTAACAAAAAAAATTTAAGTTTATTTTGACTTATTTTGACAATGTATATGATATTTCAGGGACAAAAATTTAAAAATCGATTTGATGTATTGCAACAGAAAAATTCAGACACAAACGACGAAATATAAGTGTTAAAACTGCCAGAATGAATTTTTGATACGTGTATTAATTTGCGTTTAAAAATATTTCCTAAACTACTGCAAAACTAAAGAGTGAGGACTTAGGCTTAAGATAAAATTGAGACAAAATGTTTGATGCCAATTAAGTACTTCTTGCACTTTTAAAACACTATTTTTCCCCAGACAACTTGTATATTCTCGTATCGTTTCGACACTTCTTATTATAACACATATCGTTAAAAGCAACAAAACAACATACAGACACCGTAATATCTAGTGCCTCAACAAAATATACTTTTATATTATTATTCTTTATAATATGGGCTGCGGCATGATTTGTTTACAGTTCAGGTCCCACTTACAATTAGTTTCTTTCATATTGTTTTTTTTTTTCATCGCTATATCCTCCCCTTTTTCGACGAAATAGGTCGAGCTTCTGAGTCTCAAATTAAGCGCCACACAAGGAATACAAATGAACAGGCATCTTTGCTCCACGCTATTGAACGCACTAAGAAGAAAATAACCACGATAGCAATAAGGACAATATTGTCGCATACATCGAAAGTTTCATCGTCTCTTTACCCTGAGTAGAGGAAAGGAAAAACAATCTACACGTCGGAATATATCATTATTTTAATAAGAAACCCCCATGACTTTAGAAAATTGTAATTATACAAGAGAGACGAAACCATAAACCCCTTACTGTCAAATAAAATCCATTTAAACCAGAGTTTTATAACTGACCCATTTTTTACCTGTATCATATGTTCTGTACGATAAGTAGTGCACTCAGCACATTTATGTTATTTTTAACCCTCGGCGCAAAGAGAAGGGTGTTATAAGTTCGACGTGACTGTCTGTGTATCTGTGTGTCTGTGGCATCGTAGCTCCTATACGAATGGACCGGTTTTGATGTTTTTTTTTTTTTGTTTGAAAGCTGACTTGATCGAGAAAGTTCTTAGCTATGATTCAAGGAAATCTTTTCAACCGTTTAAATATCATCAACTCTTTTCTAGTTTTTGTTAATGTGAGCAATTCTAATGGTCTGATCTATTTGAAATGTAGTATCCTGTGAGTCGGGGATTTTTAAAATTTTTAATTTGAGTCTAAATTATTTATAAAGTCTCTGAGTGCAAATAATATATGTGATTTTTACACACATTTTAAAAAACTTGGAAAAACAAGCATATCTTATTTGTCGATCAATGAGTTACTTGTGTTGGTTAGTCGGAGTTAAAAAAATAACAAAAAGTTGAGGGTACTGTTATTATGCATGTGTATCCCTCATACAATTTTACATTAACTGAACGAAGCTAAAAGATTTAAAAAGACTGTAAACCTCCACACTAAAAAAGTCAACCGGGTTTGCTATCTGAATTTTAACTATAGGTATTTAGTTCGAATTTTTTCGGAATTTCTGTTTAAGAAACTAAGATATTTAGATCGTTTACTAAAAATACTTTTCAACTTTGGCTAAAACTTTCATTTTATAAAATACCTTGACTTTCGATTTCTCTGAAACAAAAAAAAGTAAAGCTGGGATATCGAGAGTAAACTACGACAAATAAGTACTGCCGAAATAAGACTTAGTGTCAAAACATTATGATATTTTTGAACGACGTACAATATTAATATATATTAACAGGATACCAAAGTTGTGTACAAGCACGTGGGCTCTAAGGCCTTATCTAGCCTGCTCACCATATTTTTAATCGCCTCTAAGCACAATGCGTTCAATAAGCGTCAGTATTTCCCTCGAGGCCTTTTTTTTTTTTTTTTTAATTTAAGGCCATGACCTTTCATTTATTTCAAACAATTGCAAATAACTTGAATATTTTTTAACCAAATGCTTCGAAAAAATTTGAGACTGTGTACAGTCATACGATACACAATTTTGCCAGAGCGTT
>PNEQ01012171.1:0-14703 GCA_003012365.1 Medauroidea extradentata | reverse complement strand
ATATATAAGTGTTAAAACTGTTAGAATTAATTTTTTATATATTTATTAATTTGCGTTAAAAATATTTTTTAAACCATTGCAAAACTAAAGATCGAGGCTTAAGGGTTACTGTTAATACTGTTTTTTGTTTCAAGTTTTATATTTTTAAATTATACAATTAAGTATATATTATAAAACTATCACATAGATGTGTCGAAAATTAACTATGCTTTGTAACCTAATTTTTTTTTCAAGCCAAAATTATATATTTTTGGTTAACTATTATTTACATAAATTGTCTTAATGTCAATATAGATCCAAATTTTTGTAATGGTTTGCATTGAAATAAATTAGTCTACATAATAAAATAATTTTCAAAACATTTATGTAACGGACTGGCTATGTTTGACCCCATTTAGAATTTAAAAAAATAAAATTTAAAAAAAAACAGCGCACATAGTAATCAGTAGACTTGTGGAGTCTTCCAAGTATTGAATTTTCCACTTATAAATCACAATATTATTTTCATTAAAATTATGTATATTACTATAGAGCTTTAACGTTATACAAAGGCATTTCGCGTAAGTCGCCAATTTTTGCACGCGCATTACCTGATGACTGTCAGAAGTGAAGAATATATTCATAATTTAAAAATAATATATGTCTAATTGCGTCTGGTCAGATGTTATGTATTTATGAGTTGTAGCAAGGTAATATATGTTACAAGAGCGTGATAGTGATACGTTATTAATGCATGTTTCTAAACAACTTAACAATAAAAAAAATATCAAATCGGCTTGTGATGTCCCAATTTAAGGCGCATAGGCGCGAGTTTCTCGACTATCGAGAGTATATTCTTTCAAACCCGGACGAGAGCATATACAGTCAAATCGCTTTGTAACTTTGTTCCAAATTAATTTTAATACTTTAATATATATTTTTTAGACAAACGGTACAGAGATTCTAGATAATTTGAATAAAAGGAAATATCATTAATTAGCTAATTAACTACCATCGTACTGTATTTTGTCTCGACAGAATCAGAGTACGTAGTTAAAACCAGTTATAACAAAGATACAGAGCGATTTTACAATATCGACTCTCTTTGATGTTTTAAAAAATAATTATCGTTAAAACAGTAAAAAAAAAATGAAGAGCACGGTCTTCAAGCCATGATCCATTTATATTTATACAGTTTACACGAATATTATTTTTAAATTCGAAAACAAGAGCAGGTATCTGAAAACTGTTGCATAGTTTCGTTAAAAATTGTTTTTACTATGTGCCATAATTTTTTTCTGGATAAAAAGTTATAAAAATATTTCTATTCATTCATTAGTGATAATTTACTTAATTTAATAAAGTTGAAACCGTAGTGGATATTTTCTTGAATAAATTAGTTAACTTATTGTGCACTGTCTTTTTAAACAAAAATGTGCAACAGTTTTTCAATATATGCTCTCGTATAGGTTTAAAAAAATTGCTAAAACGGAGAGCCACGGGAGGGGGGGGGGTTGCATTAATGGCAACGTGCATTCAGCAATATTTCATCATAATTTAATTTTTATATTTGTAGCATAATATTTACTTATTTTAGACATAAATGGTGACTAAATTTTGCTTCATGAAAATTTTTTATTTCTCATAGTTTTTGCGTAATAGCTCATAAATGATCAAATTTGTAGTTACGGTTTTATGTAGGATATTAATACCAACATACGACACTTAAAAAATTCATGGGGAATAGAAATATTCAGGCTACAAAATGACATTCATACAAACAAAAAAAATTTTTTTTTTTGTAATTCTACAAAATTTTTGAATCTTTTTAATTTCTGCTTCAAATTTCAGCATTTATGTTTTATTACAATTTGTTTTATTACTTTATTTTGTTTTATGTATGTCAACGTACGGCCTGTAACAATGCCATTCACTGTGAATTTTTTCAGTATGGTTACATTGTCTTACTTAAAACCGTAACATACAAAATTTTGACATTTACGAGCCATTACACACAAACAATGAGATATTAAAAATTTCATAAGAGCTAAATTTAGTCACAATTTACGTCTGAAATAAGAAAAAAGTAACTGGTACAAATATAAGAATAAAATTATGACGAAGAAAATTGCTGCAGCCGTGCCCTAAATGACTACGTGTACTTAGTGCTACGGCTGCTGTGCGTAGCGGGTTGCCAACCATGCTTGGCGGGTTGCCTACCTGGCCCGCGCCATGTGGTCCCGCGCCGCTCCTGGTCGCGCCGTGACCCGCCGAGCACTGGAGCCGTTCTGTGGCACTGGGTCGCCTCTACCCGCTCGATAGACGAGGCCGGCTCGGGTCATCGCGATATTCGGCCCTTCTCCTCCCTTCTCCCCCGCATTCACTCTTCACCCCCCACCGTGCAAACTGCCCCCCAGTGCATGTGCCATGCGTACACAGAGTGGGGGTACCTGTGGAGCCAGCGCGGTATTGCCAACTTCTGCGCAGGTGGCCAGGAATGACGTCAGTCTGACCATCATACAGGAACGACAGAAAGGAAATTGGAAGGGAAAATTTCCTTTCACCTGACGCCGTTTACATGCTGCCAACTACTATTACATTTGAGGATCAGCTTGTCTAATCTACAAAGTTTATGTTTAAAAAATGTTCAAGAGAAAAGTGTTTGCAACTAATAATTTTGTGATACATTTCCAGTGAACCACCGACACGAATTATTATTATTATTTTTTTTTTGGAAAGTAGTGGACGAGTAATCAGATATATCGAACACAATGGGCCAAGTTAGGTTTTCTTTCGAAATTCTCATGTGTTTACTTACGTTGTTTATGATATTCTTTTACATGTACAACGTCTGACACAGCAATTGTAGATAAAATATTATAATTATTCCTGTGACTAAAATAATGGCGTGAAAAAATAAGTACATCGTCAGTATATTTCCAAACGTGACAAAGTAAAAAAATAGCGAAAATGAGATAAATTAACCAACTTGCTACGAATACGTACTGTACATAGTGAACAGGAAAAATTGCCCAAGTCGAATGTCTACTAGTTGTTGAGTATTGTTATGTTGTCATAGGGACAAATTCAGTGAAACTATATTGCTGTACAGCAAATAATGACTTGTGGTGTACTTAATCAATCTTGTGTGTTTTATAGTACAGAAGCAGTAGAATTTATTAAGTCCACTTGATCACGTTCTTTTGTAAGCACATTGTTTTGAAAATTGACTACTATATCATGGTTACTGATGAAAAACGTTTAGCGTGTTGCAGTTGCTTAGATTATTTGATTTATTTGTAAAACTGGATCTTGAATTTTATTAAAACACTCTTATTCCGAGCTATTTAAATACTTTCATTACTTAGCTAAATCAGAAACTATTTCTCTTATTTGTCTGGCTATTTACTCCTTGCAAAGAGCAATATTACAAAAATGTCACTTGTGAATAAAGACGAAAAGCATATTTCAATGATGAAATAAACCTATTTGATTATTAATCTCTACAGCAGTTTGTAGACCAACATTGAGGTACTAGGTGATCATTAGTTAGTGTCAGTATGGCTTCATCAAACAATAATTATTTGTAATAGACGTAGTACCATCTTCAGAAAAAAAACAGTAGGCTGACCAATTACCAACCTAATCATTAGTTCCCTGGTATTTTATTATTTTAATATTACAGTATGTATAAATTTAAGACATCTGCAGAGAGTGTGTTGATATATTTACCTATTTTCAAATTTTAATATCAAATATGTAAACATTTTACAAAGGGTTCTGAAATTTTTGTTATTAATTTAATCATAATCTCATGTACATTTTTCAAATTAGGCCTTGTACTGAATACTGAATTTTGTTAACTCACTGTTCATAAATTTTAATATTGTACTGTAGTTTATGTATTTTTTTTCTCGGGACATGTGTATGTTTCCCAAAGAATGTGTTATATATGTTGACATGTTTAATATCCCAATTTGCCCTTGGGTAACTATGGGATCAATGGAACGCAGAATAAAATAAATAAACCAAAAGGTTGTTGATGGTACAGCTAGTAAATAAAATAATATTAAATATTACTTTTAATATTCCACTTTTTAAAACGGGCTAGAAAGTAGAAAATAATTTCTCACGTGAAAAAATTTGAAAGATTGAAACAAAAACCTGGGGAGCATGCAACAGGTTGTAATCAATGCATGAATAATTCACGGAAGTAATTTTACTGCACTACAAATAATATGAACCGTTGTTCTAGTTTTCTCAACGACAACTACTCTTGTACACTCCTTACTATTATATACTGCATGCGTCCATCGTTCTTCATTTTAACCATACAAATATTTTCCTAAGAGAAAATATTTTGTACTTTTAGTCCGTTTTAAAAACGTAGTCGATTAATTTTTCTTTTAATATTGTTTTCTACTGTTAAGTATTGCTTGAGTGAAATTTTCAAATCTTTTGTATTAAAAACGCAGCATATAAAAATATACCATAATTTTCTTATTCCCAAAATATTTTTTTCCGCAATGTTTTCCCTGTATTGCATTGCCATCCAGTTCTGAGCTATTTTAAAAGTTTCAGATCTCTAGTTCATCGGAAAATTAATTAAAAATCGATTGCAAAATTTGTACCGAAATACCAAACTGACAAGAAAGAGAGTAAATAAAAACGTGTTAAAAATTAAAGAGGGCGAAGCAAGTACTGAAGGAAGGTATCATGAAACAATACGTTTGAAGTTGTAGTTTTACAATGGCATTAGTTAGGCTTACGTAGAGTAATTTTTTAAATACAGTTACATGATTCTTTAATTTTACATTAGCGCCAGTGATCTGTTTTGTGGAACCAGTAACGTTTGTGAATAATACTTTAACAAGATGTGTTCTACTGTTACAGGTACCTCATATAGTTGGAGGTTAAAACCAATAGTACAAATGTTTCACAGTTCTAGATTAGTTTGTACCAAAGACCAGGTTTACGAACGAAGCAAAAATGTAAGAGCACAGATTGCAACAAACGGAATAGAGTCGTTGTTCATTTAAAAACATCGCTTCAATGAAAGCTAATTCTAACGTAAAACGTCGTCTATTTACAGAGTTTGAATAAATGTATGCTGCTAGACGTGATTGACCTGTTTACATACCAAGAGAACTCCCATCCCTGTTTCGACCACAGCTTCAGATTTCAAAGGCAAAGAAAAAAATCTCTTGAAACTATGTGCAGCCAAGCCTATTCCTCAGGAACTTCATGGGTGGTAATCTTCATTGCCAGTAAATAAAAAAAAACAATGTTACTGTGCTGCAGAATCTGCCATTTACGACTCAGGACTCTATTTCACTTGATGTAGATATTTTTCTTGCATTTTTAAGGCACTTAAATGTTAGTCATACTAGGAAAAATTTAGTGGGCATGCAGTCAAATTGACATTTCAGGTTTATTTTAGTACCAGAAATCTCAGTCAGTTTTCATGTAGTCAAATATGTAACACATTAAGACCTTCAGATCTTACAAAATGTACCACCGTTATGTGCAGTCTCACTGTTTTTTGGTGAAAAAAATGTTGCACCAAGTTTTTACAGTGTATCACGTGCACATCTGCAGCTGTGGTTCATGGTTATTGGCTGCGTGTCTTTATGAAGAGGCGTCGCACATTTGGCTGTGTCAGTGAGATGAAGGTAACTGCATTGCCAAATGTTTGTGATTTGAGAGTAATGATATGCTATCACTAGCCCTAGGAGTGGAGTTGCAGATGTTCACGTACGGTATTGAAACAAATTTGGCGAAATTATCTTTACCAAAAATTAGTAACTCTAGTTATGTGAAACGTAGTATAGGTGCAGTTAACCAAAGGGCAAACACAAGGACAACTGATTGGTTTGTGTTTGCATATTATCGCCTCTTTAACTCTTCGCCCTGTATTCATCTGCTCTCACTCTCGGGGAAATAATTAATATATAAGAGAGAGGCATTTGCTCACCATTGGCTGTCGGGCCAGAAAATAAATTTGTTCGGGTATGAATCGCTACAGGGTAGCTTCGTTTCAAAAATATTTATGCTTAAAGATTGCAAAAACGAAGTTATTTTATTTAACAATTGACCTACAAAAACTTCGACATTATATTAATCAGTTTGACGTTAAACCAGGGCGCAGTTCTGGGTTCTAGGGGGTGAGGGGGGAATTAAAAAATATAAATATCCACGTCCCAAGCAAAAAACGGGGGATCCGGGGGTATTCCCCCTGATATATTTGATTATGTGGATTTTAAGGTTTAAAGGTGCGAAATGGTGCTGTTTAAGGAGTTCGTTAACAAAAAAATTGAATATACTGCTTTAAGAAATTGTAATATTTTTAAGAATAAATTATGTTTTAAAAGTGAAAATCTTTGTGCTGATATAAAATAATTATATACATTATTAACATTCTGCTTCCACGTGTCTCAATACATTGTGTTAGCACTTGAAACACATACAATAATTTTAATGACTAACAAACTAAACAGTACAATACATTTTGGAATCTAGAAAATGAAACGTTTTATTTACATCACAGAAAAAATTAATTTATTATGCATGTTACATACCTATTACTAATATATGTATTGGCCCATATATGTGTGATATATATATATATATATATATATATATATATATATATATATAGAGAGAGAGAGAGAGAGAGAGAGAGAGAGAGAGAGAGTTGCAACAGAAAGTATAAGGTAAGAATTTTCAGTATTTTACTTGGCAATTACTTGATTTAATTTTATTTAGAGAAGTCTCGGGAGGGGCCATGCTCCATCCTCCGTCTGGATTTTCCATTGCGTTATTATACATAATGTGGAACGTAGCGCCAAAGAATTGAAATTTTACAATTTTCGTCAAACATTTCTTTTTCTTGCTTACTAACGAAAATCAAAGCTTGACAATCAGTAGATTTTTTTTACGCGTTCTTACATTATTACACAGTCACAGACTTTCTTATTTTGGAGCGCTAGTGGTATGATAAAAAACATTTACTTTCCATACATCGCAAGTAAAGTAGGCTATTTGATGTGCATGCAATAGTGCCAATTTAAACTGGTTTATAAAGCTATCTAAAACATAATGTTGCCGTACGAAAAAATTGGCAAAATAGGCTACCATCGCAAACGAAGTACCTACTCACTTTATAAGCAGTGTTCTGGGCACAGCAGTTGTAAATTTAATTTTTCCAAACATATTCGCCAAACGACTATGCGAATATTGGTTAATGATACCAAGGTGTAGTATACAAACATTGTGTTACAATTAAATTAGTTCTGTAATAATGTTTACGATATAGTTAGGTGAATTTTATAAAGAAACGTTTAATGTAGAAAAAATGTATTTATACTACAAATAAAATAAAAATATTCTGAAAAGTAACTTTTCTAAATAAAGTATGGAGTCATATTTTTTCCTCTGTAAAGAAATATTTCTTCACCGCAAGTCAACAGTCCCAAATAATGTTTTCCTAGCTCTATAAGACACGTTTTTTTTTTTGTGCGGGATACCGAAATCGTGATCACCGGATCGGGTATCGAACATGGGTCCTCCTGGTTGAAAGGTGAGTGTGTTACTAGTGCTACACTTTGCTCGCGAAGAGCTGTGCTATAAACCACAACTACCGATTGGAGTTGAACTTGACACCTTTCGAATGCAACTTGGAAACGTAACACACATATATGAACGTAATGTTTATGCACAGTGCGTAGAGAAAATGGAAAATAATTAAAGTCACATTATGCAGAATAATGTTGCGGCCTTCGGCTTATGGGATTGTAAGTTGAGTATGTTTGTTAAAGGGGGAGCGATAGACAAATTTATTGTATTCATAGTTTGTGAGCTATAACATTTATTCCTGTATTATTAATTTTTTTCTCTTCGACAAAGCATAGTAAATATTCTTGATAAACTGCCTGACATAAATAATTACATAATATTTCATTAATTTGCCATGCAGAATCATTGAAAGAGAATTATTGGTTAACTTTCAAAACTTCCCTTGCAATGATTCTGCATGACAAATTAGTGAAAGATTCCATTATTATTTATATCAAACCGTTTACCAAGAATATGTAATATGCTTTGTCGGAGAGAAAATTTCGATTGTAGAACTTGAATAAATGTTATAACTGAAAATAAAATACAATTGTCTTACACTTCCCCTTAAGTGCGTTCAAGTGCGACAGCCATAATTATACATTTACATAAAATATATTGTTAGTTTTGTAATCGATACTGTGAGTGTAGTTTCCTCTTACTATACAATTTTAGCTGGCGTAGTTTTCCCATAACGGTGCGTCAAAGTAAAAATCTGCATGTTCTACTGCCATGTAAATAGTGAAAACCAATTAAAGTACGTGAAATAACTCACAGTGAAATAACATTACATGGGCTACGTAAAAAAAACTTTTGAAAAAATCCCGCGACCAGTTTTTTTATGTTAAAAAAATTGCTGACTTTGCAACTTTTTTTTTTTTTTTTTTGTAATTTGCAATAATTTTTATTCAAAATATTACGTTGTGTGTGTGTTTTTTTTTTTACGTTTTATTGCAAAGCTCATGGGATGTAAGATCACAGTGAATTATTTTGTTTAAGTAGGTCACTTGGTTTTCACTATTTGCACGTCACTGAAACAAGTAAAATTTGACTTTGGCACCCCGTCATGCGAAAACTATGAAAGCTAAAATTGTTTCGTAAGAGTAAAATGTACTCAAAAGTATCGTCTACAAAACTAAAAATATTTCATAAAAATTTTGATTTTATTGCACTTGTACACCCTTAATGCGGACTTCTACCACGCCCTTCAAATGCGTTGTAGTGTATTCGTAAACAGGTTTTTTTTCTGCGTAACAGTTCCACGTGTGCCCATTGTACCAACGTACGAAAAGAAAACCCACTTCAGACTATGTCGGAACCTCATTGAGAAAATAATAGGCCAATACTAATTAAAAGCACTGTTTCTAAACTCTCCAACGTAGCTAAAAACGGCATTTTCAGACTGTCGTACTTCAAAACGTACTAACCGGATGTATGTGAACCTCAGACTGCGATGTCCAGTGAACTTTGCTACAGACTTTCCACCAGTAATATTATATGGTCACCGCTTAGTGTCCCATAGTAAAAACCGTTCGGCGTGAACCTAGCACGCTACTTCAGTGCTTGGCTCGTTCAGGCAATGCGGCATTTGATGCGTATTTCAAGGTCGCCTTTATGTCTCCATCATTTGTTAGCCTCTAACGCGCAGGTAGGCGGCGCCCTTAAGGGCGTACCACAAATATTCAGTAGCACCAGAGATATAATTGGTCCAGTCATATGGAGACACACTAATAAAGAAAGAAGAATGACAGATATGTAGGGACCACAATTTTCGGCGAAAAGATTTCTGCAACAGTTTGTTTCAGCCTTATGTGCACAGCTGCAGCTCTGCTTCGTGGGCAGTGATTGGCTGTTTGTAATGGTTTCGTGTCTTAACGCTTTACTGCAAATCACGGACGTGTGGTATCGCAGTAACCTGACACAGTCAAATGAGAAACGTCTTGACATATCTCCACAAAGACACGCTGCCAATAACAATGAAGCAAGCTGTAGGTGTGCATATGAGGTACTGAAACAAATTGATGCAGAAATCTTTTCACCAAAATTTGGGGGCCCTACAGATATGGCTATGTTGTACTTTTCCCTGCGATAAATCAGTGTACCTTCAAATGTGACGTATAAACAGATACGTGCATAGTTAGCATTCGGTGACATACTAGACTCCACTTATCTGTATATACTCGAGCACAATCTGCGATTTGATTAGTTGCAAAGTTGTTTCAAGGGTGAAGTCTACAGCAATTTTGTTCGTCATACTATTATTTTTATGTTTGTATCATATATTTTTTTATTGTAGACATAAATCGTGACTAAATCGGGTTCTTAGGAAATTTCGGTATCTCTTAGTTAGTGCATAGAGACTCGAGAACGTCAAAATTTGCATTTTACAGTTTTATGTACGTCACTAAAACCAACAGACATGCCAAACTGAAGACATTTACGTTTAACAATGTTGTAGGCTACAACTTAACATACATAAGAACACCAAAAAATTGTATTTAAATAAAAATTCTGAATTTTTAAACGAAAACTTAAAAATTTCGACAATTTTCTTTAAATACTATACATCACTCAGATGGTTGCTGCACTGCGAGTTTATTAAGGAGGTTATTTAGGGTTAGATTAATAAGTTTAGGACGAACGGGCATTTACTCAACTAGAACGGAAGGTAGGCTACACGGAATACAAAGTTGTTACAGTGAGTTATAATAATTAAGGAGGGGAGCGCAATATTACGTGTCATTAATACGTTGTGTTAAGAAAAGGAATGACACAGGATAACCTTACCGAATCTGGACTGATGAAGCAGACAGCATCGACGGACGAGCACACACCCGCCGGGACTCGACCCCCCGAGCCCAAGAGGAGACTGGTCTGCTGTTGATCGGATGAGTGTTGGCGGGCGACAGACCCGGTTTATTGGGCAAAGGCCTTTTCACACTAAGACGCTTGTGTCCGTCACAAGTTACCCTATACAACTGTCAAGTGTCACTGGTGTCGGACACTGCCAGCATTGCCAATCTTTGATACAGGCACGTTACAAGTGACCGTTACCAGCGTCCCAGTGTGAAAGCTCCGATTTAAACATGTGTATAGGCTGTTCACATTAAACAGAGCACTCCCCAACATTTTAAATTTCCAAAAACTGTATTTTATTGTTGCCAATTATGTTAAGTCTTGAGCTTGACGAAACATTTACAATGTTTTTTTTTCTTCTAGGTAAGTTTGTAGGTTGAAAATATTAAAAATTATTGAAAAACGGCCGAGAGAAAATTTTAAGTGGTGTTCACTTTATCGTGAACAGTCTATAACAGCGTTCAGTGACAGAACCAGACACAACGATCTTCTCAGTCACCAGTGGCTGGGCTCGTACACCGCCAGGTCACAGACAAAATAGTAATACAGACGTGAAATGACGTGGCGGTTTATTTGACACGGGTGAACTTCGCCGCTTATTGGCTGCCTGAGGCCGTTGATACCAGCCCCGTGTATGTTTGGATCCTGCATGTTACTGCAGGTCTCCTATTCGACTGGCTGTCGATTATCAGAGCAGCCACCTTACACTGATTGGCGGTAGGTGTTTCCGCCTTGTTGCTGGCCAACTACACAATTTTGCTGGAGTGCGTGATTGAGTTCGTCGTTCTACCTGCTATTTCACTTCCGTATTCCTAAATATTCTGTGGCCATGTCGCAGTGACACACCAAAACACTGCAGTGCCACAGAGTGCGAAGGTTCCAATTTATTTCCAAGTTGAGCCACATGTGACGGTCAAAAGTGTTCTAGTGTGAAAACACTCCAACAAGTCGTTATATCGACGTGCTTGTTCTCATTCTTGAGGCACTACAGAGAGGGGAAGGGGTGAGTTTATGTCTTCCTTGGTTTCCCAACACTGGCCAAATTGCAACCTGCAAGCCGCTTTCGTTGTGCAGCTTGCTATAGATTGTTTCGTGTAAGAATTCAAATTTTTGACAATTACGTTAGCATTTATTTTTAAAGCAGTTTCCATCCAAAAACAATTTTTACCTCTGCCATACTTGGTTTATATACAAGCACACTTAGCAGACTGTCAAACTGTGCAATTTATACGTCTACCTTAGGTAAGATTGATTGGTTTTTGACAGTTCCGAGGATTATCGTGGGTGGACAGATCTACAGGAAAATACTTTTCATTTTGATATACTGCGTAATTTGTCAGTTAGTTTAGTTTGTTAAAAAATCACCTGCGATAGAGAAACATGCAGTTTTTTTTTAAATTGAAACAGCTGTAAAAATATTGCCAACACAACAGTCAAAAATAGAATTCTTACATGAAACAGACTATAGGTAGAGATGGTGGTTTCTCGCGGGAAAACTTGACTGTTTTCTGCGTTTCTACGCACGTTCAGCTTACCAGAAGATTGCTGGCTTTAGCTTGTACTTGGAGCTGTTACCCTATTTGACTGAGCTAATAAGAATCCCACTGCTGTAATATTTGATGTCTGTTATTGGACTGCAGATCGCTACGTTGGGTCAGACATACATCACCCAATATTATGTGTTGCAATAAACTACAGGGTTTCAAGGGTATGATGGCACAAAACATTTTCGCGATATACCATCATTAGATATGGCGAAATTTCGGGAATTCAATGACCTGCATGTTAGAATCAAATATCCTATACATACTCAAGTCCCACCCAATTGTCCACTAGCTGCTACTCAGTGGAACAGCAGACAATGAACGAATAGACAGGGCTTGAGTATGCATAGGTAGAGTCACGATTTTATGGCGAGAAGATTTTTGCAACATTTGTTTTCGATGCGTCATGTGCACACTTTCAGCTCTGCTACATCGTCTGTGGTTGGATGAGTTTACTCTCACTGGCCTTGGCAAATTACAGACGAACAGACTCACGATAACCTTATTCTGATTGGTGTAGTCAAATGAGAAACGTGTCTGAACACAGACATGCAAAATTCGCGTTATCATTTACTAGCAGACTACACTTCACTTTCCTATACACAACAGCGATTCAATTGGTCACGAACTATTATATGTTGTCATTTACTTGTGTTACGCCTTTACAAAGATTGGCCTCTCTACCGTGTAAGCATTCTCCGCGGCTACTAGATATGTTGTGACCACTCAGTAGTAAGGGGCACCTGCACATCAGCGTGTCAGTGGCTGTAGAGTCAACAAACGCACAACCCTGTACAGCTCTTCGCAACTACAGCCCTACCTGCCAACAATCCACGAACCACCACTGATCAGCTGCACTATAGGTGCTGTTTCCAAATTGTGTGGAATTTCAGGCGGCTTGTGGAATTTTGGGTGAAATGAATGTCTGTGTGGAATTTGTGGAATGCTATATCACTTTTTTTATCTATGCGTGTAATATAGTTACACACAGGAAATATTCACGGCTTCACTGTCCAGAAGGCTAGCCTCCAAGAATGTCTGTGTACTCAAGTATGTATTAACTTCTCATTGGATGCTCGCTGACACAGTAATACCACATGATTGAGTCTTAACTTTTTGTGGTTTCATTTTTTATTACTGGTTTAGCGGTCTCCAATAGGTGCCAAATAAGACACGAGCCAACTGATAAAGTGGCCTATATCTAGGGACCCCTATTTCTTGCGAAAAGAATACTGTCCCAGTTTTTTTAAGTGACTTACGTGCACATTTGCAATTCTGCTTCATGGTTACATGTGTGTCTTTGTGTACATTTCACTGAGCCAATTACAATAACGTTCCTGCAACACCACACGTTTGTGATTTGCCGGTAGAATCCCAAGGCTCGTGAGAGTTAAAATATCCAATCAGTGACCGTAAAGCAGAACTACAGATGTACGCGTAAGGCAACGAAATGAAGTGGGGCAAAAATCTATTCGCGGAAAACAAGGGTCTCTACCTATATCTAAAATAGTGTTAAGTCATAGCTTGTATCCATTATATAACAAGGACTTGTCAATTATTTCTTGAGTTTTTCACTGTGTGTGGAATTTATTGTGGTGCCTGTGGATATTTGGATGTTTGGTCTAGCAGCACTGTTTATAAGAGAAGCGTATCCGCCTCTAAGCTTGACCGAAGAATGAACGAGGCGAGAGTGAAGAAGAGGTGGTATGCCATGGTGGAGAATACTGGAGTTCCTCGACAAAACCCTCCGGCCAGCAGCCGCGTCCGCTATGACATATACAGATAGGGAGTGCCTTCGCTAGTGATCGAAGTCAAATCTCGGAAGTGGCGGGCTGACGCTCTGGCCATTTCACTACTGTGGTCCACACAACTAAATGGCGAAGGTGGAACACTTGCCGCCGTTTTAGATTTATTTAGATTTGGGACTTACTTAGGTTGTTATATTTTTGTACATTTGGCATCGATAGGGAGGAGAACATAACTCAGACGGAATCATTACTTAATAGTGTTAGTTCTGTAGATGTTTCTTGGGAGAAAATTTCCCCTCTTACGAAAAATATTTAGCTGAACCAGTTTTCCCATAATGGCTCCTCAAAGTCAAAATTTGCACATTTTTAGATCTTATAGGTCACAAAAACCAATTAACATAAATAAATAAATAAAAACTCACACTGAAACATGTCACAGGCTACTGCTTGACATATTTTAAAATTCATTAAAAACACTTTTTGTATTTAAAAAATCGGTAAAAGCGGAAATTATGTTCAAAATTTTAGAGATTTTTTAAACGTTTAAAAATACTTTGTAAATTATTTTTTAAAACATGTAGTTACGGTGAGAATTTTTAAATTGATTTATGTGCATCGGTTTTTTGCAGCTTAGCTAAAAACGTGCAAATTTTGATTTAACGAGCCATTATGTGAAAATTGATTCAGTATTTTTTTTGCGAGAGAAAAATGTTTTCCTAAGTCACGTCTACAAAACGACCACTATTTCATACAAATATAAAAGTACTGTTGCGTGCCATGTTCCTGGAGGCCAGTGGTCGGCGGCTGTTTCGTAACACCTTGAGGGCTGGCCGATGACTCAAAGCCCGGGTGGCTCATAGTGGGAAAACCGCCGAAACTACGTCATAGATACCTGTCCCAACTGCGTCTTAACCCTTCGAGGGCGGCCGACGTGACTGCGAGCACATCCGAAACATGATGAA